>VXAY01003875.1:372070-395088 GCA_013399855.1 Oxyruncus cristatus
CAGCCGGTATCCCCCGAGCGGTTTCAGACCCCCTTCCCGGGGGTCCCTGCAGTACCCGGGGGCGGGTTGGTTCCTCGGGCTGGGCTCGGTGCAGCCACGGTGCCTGCCCTGCCTAAACCGACACGGCGTCGATCAGAGAATCATGGAATTACAGGATAGGTTGGGTTGGGAGGCACCTTCAAGCCCATCCAGTCCCACCCCCTGCCGTGGGCAGGGACACTTCCCACTAGCCCAGAATGCTCCAAGCGCTGTCCAACCTGGCCTTGGACACTTCTAGGGATGGGGCAGCCACAGCTTCTCTGGGCAGCCTGTGCCAGGGTCTCACCAGGGTCTAGTGAGCGATTCGTCCTGGTGGCTCCAAAGTGGTGTGACTGTATAAGCTCAGAAATTGAAAATAATAAAGACACAGGCCTAAAGCTGTGCAGAGACTGGCCAAGACGCTGGGATGTGCTGGGTTTGGAGAGATAATGACAGGAAGGTGCTGGGATTGGCAGCCCTGCCCGGGACTGGGTCCCTGAGCTGGCGTATGCAGCTCAGCCAATGCCCACGGTGCTCCCCAGGCTTGGAACCCCAGCAGAAGAACCTGGGTGCCAGGGTGCCACAGCTCCCGTCTTTTACGCGAGTCCTTCCTCTCCTCTGCTCACTCTGTTTTCGTGGGCTCTGCCTGGAGATCTGAAAGGTAAAAGCCAACTGCTCCCCCGTTGCTGTGGGCCCAGGTCAGCGGGAGCAGGAGCAGGCAGCACATGGAGCATCCCCATGCCCGTTCTCTGAGAGCGCAGCGTGTGCTGCCCACACCTTGGGAGCTGGATGTGAGTGGCAGGAGCAGCTGGGCACAGTAAGAGCCAGGACAGGTGCTGCTGGGCAAGACTCTGCCAGGGCCCCTTGAGGGGTGGCAGCAGGGCAGCTGCTGGTGTGAGGGTCTGCAGGAGAGGCCACAGAGCTCCGTGTCTCGCGGCCTGAAGCTGCTCGGGTGTTCTGCTCTGTGTGGTGTCCCGTGCCTGTGCAGTCCATCCGCGTGAGTTGTCCCTTCTGTCCCCAGAAGAAGACGATGGGGTGCTGGAAGGACTGGATGAGTTTTTTGCTGAAGAGCGAGTTGTGGTACAGAAAAAGAAGAAATCCAAGAAGCTGAAAGATGGCAAGGCTGCCAAAATCAAGAGGAGGAAGAAGGAGGTAATGCTATATGTTCTCATACCGGGCTGGAACTCCTTGGCCGTGGCACAGAGGCAGCTGCTCAGGATGCTGTTGGCAAGTGCCTCTTGGGTCTCTCTGGATGGAAAGGGGGTTGTTATCTGGGTGTTCCCCCCCCTGAGGAATTGCTCTCCCGCGTCTGGGAGGTGACACGTGCCAGGGCATGGCAGCTCTTGTCGAACTTGGCTGCTCGAGGGTGCCAGTGTGCCTTGCGAGTGGTCTCTGGGGAGCAGCTGGGCAGATAAGGGAGCCTTGTGGGTGCCTGCCCTGTGGAGCAGCTCGTCTCTTGTGGGCGGTGTCTGTGATGGCACCGTCTGTCCCTGTGTGTCGAGGCCCTTGTGCCTGCACCGCAGTGCAGCACCTCCTTCCCTCTGCCTCTGTGGCCAGCAGTAGATCTTCTAGGCATGTCCTCTACCGAAACAGTGTTTGGGGCTCATGTTCCCAAAGAGGGAGGTGCAAACTACCATGTTGGGGCATTATCGGGTAGGGCTTGGAGGTTTCTCTGGATATTAGTGTTAGCCGCACTCATTCCAGGTATTTGCAAGTGAGATGGCATAGGGGCTTCTAGGATTTGCCATGTGGAAAGGCTGTTGGGCCTTCTGCAGGAAAACAAAGGTGAAGTGTTGTGTCCTCAAGGGTCAGGCCCTGAGGCTGTGCCAGAGGTCTGCTTCTGGCTCTTGGAGGAGGGCTGGCTGGTGCTGGTCCTGGAGCCAGGCTCACTGCTGCTCTGTGCTGCGCAGGCTCTGCCTCTCATTGTCCCATCTCCAGGCAGTGCTGGATGTGAGGACAGAAGCAGACATTTTGTGCACTGGCCCTTTCCCTGACTAAAAGTGGACAGGATGCTGGGAAGAAAGGATGAGAAGTGGAGGTTCCTCAGCCTCTTCCTTCTCCTGCTGTGGATGGGGAGAAGTTGCAAGACCAAGACAACTGGGTGCATCCCCAGTCTGGCCCTCGCCAAGGCAGGGCTGGCTGATGCTGATTTCCTCCAGCTGCTCCCTGTGGGAGCTGTAAAACAGATCAGCTGGACAAGGCACTGCAGTGAAGCGCTTTGGGTACTGGTAGGGGTGTGATGAGCTGCTGATTTAAGGGCAGGTGATTCCATCCTGTGCTGCCTCTTGCAGAAGTCGTGGCCCTAAGGAAGGTTGTTTCTGTCGTGGCCATGGTGATGTTCTCTTTCTGCAGATACCATGCAAGCTAGTTCAGGCCTTCTGCCCTCTCTGTCTCTGCCACCGTTAAGCAGGATTTTTTCCCCTGTGCTGTTTTCTGGCAGGGCGAAAATAAAACACAACTCCGTGGTGTTTCACCCCTGCTCCTTTGCTGTTGCTGCTGATCTGCCTAAGCCCAGCAGCTGCACGTGTGGCTTGTGCTGAGCCTGCTGCCGAGCTGGTGGTGGGGAGGAAATAACAGGCTGAGCACTGTGTGCACTCATGTTTTTGAATTAATGCCTGGTATGGGCAGCACTAACCAACCTCGGTCTGCCTGTGGGAGACTGTCCCCTCATCAGTCGAAGACAGAGAGAAGCTGGTGCTGGAGCTATTGGTTGGCACCAAGCAGCACCCAGGCTGCCCTTGGGACCAGGAGATAAAATACGGAGAACCTTGAGTGGGGCTTCTTTTTCCTGAACTCCTCCTCAGGAGTTTTGGGGGCAAATGGGACTTTCCCGTGGTAGAGGAGGGTGGGAGTGATGTGCAAACCTTGATGTGTGGCCAATGCCCGTGCCGAGACTGACACGCTGCAGTCCCCGGGCTTTGTCGGAGCGCGGGGCAGGAGCGCTGCCGCTGGCGCGGGATTCGCCTCCAGCAGCCGTAGTGGAGCCCGTGCCGCTCACGGCGAATGCGGGAATCGATGCTGCAGCCCCCGGGAAAACCCGCTCGGAACACCCAGGCTGCGGCTGGAACCTCAGCGCAGGCAGACGAAGGTCCTTGGCAGGGAAGGGAGCGGAGAGGGGGATTCAACCTGTACTGCAGCAGTTCCCATGGAAACCAATTACCCTGTGCCCAATTCCAGCTGTTCCTAACCCCGCCGGAGGAGAGGCGCGGGCTGCTTCGAGCCGGGAGGGACCAGCCGGCCTCGATGGCCACCGAGCCCCAGCAGCCCTGGGGATCAGCGCCCTGGGCCGGGGCGGTGGCTCCGGACAGGAGGGGCTGGAGACGGGAGTGGCGGAGGGGGCCAGGACCGGGACCGGGGAGGGCTGGCGGGGCCGGGCGCTGTCCGCGGTGCTGACCAGGTCTCGACCGCCGAGCCCTGGTTCTGCTCGGAGTCCCCGAGGGACGGAATGGCATCCAGTCATTGGATCATTGACTCCAGAGGGAGTCAATCTCCAGATTGGACCAGGACAGGTCCAATCCAGAGGGACCTGGACAAGTGGAGGAGTGGGCCCGTGGGAACCTCGTGAAGTTCAACAAGACCAAGTGCAGGTGCTGCACCTTGGTTGGGGCAACCCCCACCATTGGTACAGGCCGGGGGACCAGCAGATCAAGAGCAGGAGAAGGACTTGGGATTCTGATGGGTGAGAGTCTGGATGTGTCCCAGCCATGTGCACTGGCAGCCTGAGTGCTCCACCCAGCAAGCAGTGGCATTCCTTGGGATGGTGATGTGGCTGCGGTCAGTGTTGTGCGGTGGGTCATGGTCTCTCCCAGAAAGAAACAAAAATCCCCCCTGAGCAGTCCCTGCTCTGGCTCTCCCAGGATAGTGTAGCCATCAGAGCCTGCTCCCTTCTGACCCTGGGGAAGCAGACTACATCCATCCACTGGAGATGGGAAACTTCATGTAGCAGGGGGGGTTTGTGCGAGGGGAGTGGGGAGGTGAGGCCCCGCTTGTTCTCCACTGTCCCTTTCTGTTTTAGGGGAGCAATGATGAAATGTCAGACAATGAAGAGGAGATCGAGGAGAAATCTGAGAGTGAAGGGAGTGACTATTCCCCCAACAAAAAGAAGAAGAAAAAACTGAAGGACAAGAAGGAGAAAAAGCAAAAACGGAAGAAGAAGGATGAAGAGGAGGATGACAATGAGGATGGAGTCCTAAAGGTACAGAAGACTCCTTTACCCTGAGCTAGTGCTAGAGCCTGAGCTTGGCGAAGAGGAGCTCGGGGGGGTTTCATTAAAAGCTTGCCCTGGATTTGGCAGGGAAGATGTTGCAGGTGAATGACTGGGAGAGAAGAGGTTCTACTTGCCTGTTGTTTATCTTATGGGTAGGGAGAAATTGAGTTTGTTGGAGCTGTGAAACCTGCCAAGACCTTGTGTTGTATTATGTTGTGTGGGAAGCATTTGGATGATGCCATGTTAATTTGCTGCTTGAGACTGTGTGAAGCATTAGTTTGTTAAGCGCTTGTGTGTGCTATTTTGTAAATCCCAGAAACAAATCCCTGCGTGTTGCTGACTAGGGAGATATGGAGCACATGTGAGACCCAGCGTTGTGATGCTCATCTGCAGAGCTGTGGCTGTTTGCATTAATGATGTCTCTCTAAATCTCCAGGAGCCCAAGAGCTCAGCCCAGCTGATGGAGGAATGGGGCCTTGATGACGTAGATTACGTTTTCTCAGAAGAGGATTATCATACTCTGACGAATTACAAGGCTTTCAGCCAGTTCCTCAGGTAGGGAACCATGGGCCAGGACAGGGCCTCTGGTGGTGGTTGAGGTTTGGGTGTTGCTCAGTCAGAGGATCAAGTTGTGAAGTCAGTTCTGTATTGCCAGCTCCTTGTTGCTTATCCCCCCCAGCTGAGTCCTCAGAACTCCATTTATTTGCAGGATTGACTGGAAACAGCTGAAGCGTTTGTCCCTCCCTCTCTCAAAAGTCCCATGTTTTGTTGTGCTTATTTGAAAAGTTTCATGAGAAAAATACAGTAACAATAATGAATTTTTGCTTGTACCATGAGCTGTTCAGAGAACAGCAGGTATTTCGTTGAAGGGTGGTCTCTGAGGAGGTTTAGGTGTGCTCCCCTTGCATATATACCTGTTTAAGGAAGCTCTGGTTTCTGCTGCTTTCCCAATGGAGCTGCTGCTGGGAGCTGCAGCACCACTGCTATGTTTCTTGGGATGAAGCACCAGCATGTGATGGCAGGAGCAGATGCACAACGCAGTGCTGTTTTTAACACGGGGTTCTCCCTCTCCCCTGCTCTGCAGGCCTCTGATTGCCAAGAAGAACCCCAAGATCCCCATGTCCAAGATGATGACGGTGCTTGGTGCCAAGTGGCGAGAGTTCAGTGCCAACAACCCCTTCAAGGGCAGCTCGGCGGCGGCGGCTGCAGCAGCTGTGGCTGCAGCCGTGGAGACTGTCACCGTTGCCCCGGCTCTCGCCGCCAGCCCCCAGCACTCTGCCCTGCCCCCCATCATCAGGAAGGCCAAGACCAAGGAGGGGAAGGGTGGGTGCCACCCATGGGGGGCTGCCCAAGGGGCTGTGCTGGGGGGCTGCTCTTGCTGGCGGAGATGGGGAAGCACAAACTGGGGAGGGAAAGGGGATGCCAGAGGAGTGTCTGCAGCTCCTGTTGCCCTTCCAGAGGTCTTTGAGAGGCGTGTGGTTCACGAACCATGGCAGATCGCCCTGGCAGCCTCTGGGCCTGCTGGACGTTTGGCAGTTTGTGGCAAATAATTAAGCTGGGCAGTAGCAGGAAATAGAGCTGTGTTTCACCTCGGGAAGTTGCTGTTCTACTGTGCTGGGGGGTGGTTTGGGCAACAGCTATTTGTAGAGTACCAAACAAGTCTTCAATTTCTCCAGGTCCAGGTGTGCGGAAGAAAATCAAGGGCTCCAAAGATGGGAAGAAAAAGGGAAAGGGGAAAAAGATGGCAGGCTTGAAATTCCGTTTTGGAGGAATCCCCAGCAAAAGGAAAAAGGGCTCCTCTGTAAGTGTGAAGGGCCTTGGGTCCGGGAGGTGGCAGGGAAGTGCTGGGGAAAGCCCTTGTTGGGGGTGTCACAGCCATCCCGTGTCAGGGATGTCACAGCCTCGTTCATGCCTGTCTGTGAGATGCCAGACCCTGATCAGCACAATTGTGTCTGGCCACAATTTCTGCTAAAATCCCGTGACCTTGTTTACTTTCAGCAGTGCGGATGGTAGTGCCATCATTTCAGATTTCATTTGCAACGGAATTCTTCAGGGCTTGCACTGCAGCTGGACCGCATGTCACAGAGAATTCTGGGATGCTTTAATTGCTTTAGCAGAGCCTGCCCATGGCAGCTGCAGTCCCACAGCGTCCCCTGGGGTGCTGGACCTGCCCAGCCAGACTGCGCTGGGCTCCTCTTGGGGCACCAATATCGGGCGTGTTTTAAGGAGTAACAGTTTTTAATGAATAAATCCCTTAAATAACTAATGACTGGGGCATCTTGTAGGTCTTGATAATATTAATCCAACCCCCATTAGCTCACTGTTGCAGCTCACGCTCTCCAGCTCTAGTTCCCATTACACAACCTGTTTGCAAGCCTCTGTGTCGGAGGCTGAAGTACAGGAGTGTTGCGACACAGCCACTTGCTGCTGCAGATTTTCAGTCACACATCACAAAAAATTCCTCCTGTCTCTGGCTGTGCTCTAGAACCATGCATTCACCTTCCAGAGACTCACAAGGAGCCTGATCTGGCTCCTGCAACTGGAGCCTGAGCACCAGTTAGGAGTGTGCAGGTTGGGGATTTGCATGCTCGAGTCTTTAGAATAAGCATTTAGATGTGTTATTTCATTTTGACTCCATGGGCCTGTGTAACTCCTTTCCTGTTATGGGAATGCCAAGTGTGAACGCCTGCATGCATGGACACATCAGGGCTGGCCTGGCTGAAACAGGTGTTGAGACAGAGAGAGAGAGAGGGAGCAAAGTTCTGCCAAGCACTGGAAAAAGAGGCCCTTGGATGCATGGGATGGGAATAGGGGGATTGTCCCCCGACACATCCCCATCCAGGAGAGCAAAGCAGCAGAATGACTGCTGGGATGCTGGCACTTGGACTGGGTGTGCTTTGCTCTTTTCCTCTGCAGAGTGAAGAGGAGGAACGAGAAGAATCTGACTTTGACAGTGCCAGCATCAACAGCTCCTCTGTGCGCTCCGAATGCTCGGCTGGCCTGGGGAAGAGAGGGAAGAAGAGGAAAAAGAAAAAGAGGAGTAGGCCATCCTTTGTACTTTGTTCCTTTTCTGTTTGGATTTCTCTGTTCAGATGGTGCTTCACTGGCCTGTGAAGCTTTGGGCTGTTTGTGGTGCTGGCTTGGTGGGAGAGGACATGCTTGTGCCTGTCTGTGCGTGGAGCGCGAGGTGCTCTCTTGGTGTCTAGGCCCTGCTGCTGGTGGGTTTGTGCCTGCAAGGAAATTCCAGAATTTTTGGGGCTTCCAGGGAAGTGATTCACTGAGGAGCAGCCCCTGCAGAGCCATGGCTTGTGACCAGCTGCAGGTGGAGCAGAGTAGGCTGTGTGTGAGAGCGCCTGAAGCTGAGGGACATGTTGTTTGCGTGAGCTGTGCAGTCAGGCAGCAGCAGAGCTGTGGCAGCAGTGCAGGGACAGGGAGACACATGAACTGGGGTGGAAAGGATCTGTTGGGATCTGCCAGCACGTGGCCATGTTTGTGTGTGTGTTCCTTCATCCCTTCCCTCCTGGAGGACTGTGGATGGATGCTGCACCATGGCACCTCCCTCCCTGAGCTGCCTTGGAGAGCAGCCCCCTGTGCTGAGTGTGCTGCCTCTGTCATGTGTCCTTGTTCGGGATGAGGTGCTTCGGATCCAGGTGCATCCTTCGCCTTCTTAGCTTTGTTGGTGGATTTTTGCTTCCAAGAAATGGAAGGACAGCTTCTGGGCTGGGGGTCAGTTAGGGTGTGACACTGGCCAGCCTCCCCATCCGTCAGTAAGGGCAGGCTGGCTGGCTGGCCCTGCATCTTGTGTGTGAAGGGCATCAATTCTGACTTGTTGCCCTGCAAGGGCCTTTGTGCTGGAGGTAGGCAGCTCCTGCCGTGTGCTGGATGAGTGGAAGGTTGGAGTTTGTGGCAGAGCTGGGAACTGAGATGAGCCATTCTGGTACTTGTAAGGCCTCGTTCCTCTCTTCCTTTTCTCATCCGTGCCAAGTTGAGAATGCTCCTGCCTCTGCGCCAGTGAGCCCCCAGGAAGAGCAGAGTAGCCCCAGGAGAGGAGTCCTGTCCTTGGCCGTGTCACCCTTGCATGGTGCGTTTGCAGCTGGTGGTGCTGGTGCCTGGGGAGGTTTCTCTGACTGGCCTCCCTTGCAACCTCTCCAGGTTCTGGCATTCTCCACTGAGAGCCTGAAGGAACCAAAGGATGATACAGTGTGGAGAGAGAAAGAGAGACAGAGGTGAGATGATGCTGTGTGCAAAGGTGAACTGTGGTGCTGAGGGACAGAGAGGTAGGGGGATATAACAGGAGGGGTCCCAGGTGAAACGCTGTCCTCATTTCCTTAACTGTATGGTAGAGGAGCAAGTGTCCCATTCCCTCCAGGAGAGCCAGCTGCTCTGCTGCCTCGCTGACTGTCACCTGTCCCTTGCTTGCAGTCGAAGAAGGGGATGGGTACGAGACAGACCACCAGGACTACTGTGAGGTGTGCCAGCAAGGCGGGGAGATCATCCTGTGTGACACCTGCCCCCGTGCCTACCACCTGGTCTGCCTGGATCCCGAACTGGAGAAGGCCCCTGAGGGCAAGTGGAGCTGCCCCCACTGTGTGAGTGGGGTCAGGGGCCTGTGGGAGGGCGGGTGACTGGTGGAGACCCTTGGCATTACACTGGCTGTGCTTCCCCAGGAGAAGGAGGGTGTCCAGTGGGATCCGAAGGAGGAGGAGGAGGAGGAAGAGGAAGGTGGTGAGGAGGAGGAGGATGACCATATGGAGTTCTGCCGGGTCTGCAAGGATGGAGGGGAGCTGCTGTGCTGTGATACCTGCCCATCCTCCTACCACCTCCACTGCCTGAACCCACCACTGCCAGACATACCAAACGGTGAATGGCTCTGCCCACGCTGTACAGTGAGTGTTACCAGCATTAACATTTCTTCCCCCATCCCTGCTCCTGCACCTGCTTGGCCTACCAGCGGCTCTCCCGGCTGCTGCTGCCCCTCACAGCCTCACAGCCCTGCCTCGGGGCTGGCATCCTGCCCTCTGCCCCAAACCTCTCCCCGAAGAGTGCGTGCCTGAGGGCCCAGGGCAGCTCTGGATGGCTCTGCTGCCTGTGTGGTTTCCCTGTGGGAATTGATGGCTGGCAGCTTCCAGGCCAGGTTTTCAATGGGATATCAAGCCCTGTTTGATGTGTAGTCTGTGTAGAGGGGCCTTTTCTGCCTGGTGGCAAAACCTGTCACCATGGGGGATGCAGCAGTGTCACGGACACTTCTTGGGCACCCTGCATCTGCTGCTGTCCGCTCAGCATTGCTGGGCCACTTCTGCCCCCTGGGTCCCCACCTTTTGCTTCCTGTGGCCCCTGACAAGGTCTCACCTTAAACTCTGCACTCTTGCCCATTTGTATCCCCAGTGCCCTCCCCTGAAGGGCAAAGTCCAGCGCATCCTGCACTGGGCCTGGAAGGAGCCACCGGCTGCCCTACTCCCACCCGTGCTGTCTGCCCCGGACCCGGAGCTGGCCGTACCCCCGCCAAAGGTGCTGGAGGGGATCCCAGAGCGCGAGTTCTTTGTGAAGTGGGTGGGCCTCTCCTACTGGCACTGCTCCTGGGTCAAGGAGCTGCAGGTGAGCCTGCGCGGTGGTGGTGTAGAGCTCCTGCCCGGCCCCTGCCCCACCACCCTCGAGCTGATCGTGGCCCCCTCCTGCTGCAGCTGGAACTCTACCACACTGTGATGTACCGCAACTACCAACGGAAGAACGACATGGATGAGCCGCCGGCGTTCGACTACGGCTCTGGGGATGAGGACAACCAGAGGGAGAAGCGCAAGAACAAAGACCCCCAGTATGCCAAGATGGAGGAGCAGTTCTACCGCTACGGCATCAAGCCCGAGTGGATGATGATCCACCGCATCCTGAACCACAGGTGAGGTGCCTGTGAGGAAAATTGTGCCGTCCTTCTGCAAGGCCAACATCTCAGACTGTT
The DNA here is from genome assembly GCA_013399855.1 of Oxyruncus cristatus. Taxonomy (NCBI): domain Eukaryota; kingdom Metazoa; phylum Chordata; class Aves; order Passeriformes; family Cotingidae; genus Oxyruncus; species Oxyruncus cristatus. Next base: position 382,249 of record VXAY01003875.1, read on the forward strand.
GGAATTTCAGCCACTGGCTTGTGCTGAGCTCTCTGTCACCTTGGAGGTTTGCTCCTAGGGTGAAACCGAGGCTGGGAAGGGATCCATGCTGCCTTATTTTCATTTCTGCTACGCTGCACATTAAAAACACAGATAGTCAATTTTCCCAAATGTGGATGCACAGTGTCGTTAGGCTCTTCCCAGATGTACTGTGTGGGTCCCTGTTGCAGCCTAATCAATCCATAAATTCCAGTGCTGGTGGGGACAGTGCCAAGGTGAGAAGTTGGAGCAGGTGCCCAACTCCCATACAGAGCCTTGACATTTTTTCTTTTCTGCGGAAGAAATTCCCTGTTTATGAAGTGTGCTGTGCAGATGGGCTTTCTGCATGGAGTGGCTGGAGACACGTTTTTGTTGGATTTCTACATTTCAAGTGGCAACTTGAAATTTCAAGCAGCGGCAGCTCTGCTTGAAGTCTGCGTGGCAGGAGAGAACTAAAGCTGCCCAGCTGATTTTTGTGCAAGCTTTACCTTGTCCGCTAACAAGGCAAGGTTGTTATGTGCCCTATAGGCACATAGTCAGACTTGGAAGTATGTTTATTCCGTTTTTACTGTAAGCAGAACTTCCTAGAGCAGTGAATGCTGCAGGAGAGAGGGGAAGCACTGATATCCATCCAGGCCTGGTGAAACAGGGAAATGAGGTTGTTCAGTGGAATAGAAAAGCAGTCTAAAACTTAATGGTTTGACACACTCACAGATGAATAGGCATTTCTGCTGGAAGTGTCGATAGTTTTTCTACCTCTGCTTGCGTGTTGGGGTCGGTAGGTAAAAGCAGAGGATGAAGCATCTGGCTTTGTGGCAGCAGGTCACGGTGAGCTGCTCCCGGGGGCCAGTGACATTTGCTGATCAGCTTTCCGTGCCCTGCATTGCAGCTTTGATAAAAAGGGAGACATCCACTACCTGATCAAGTGGAAAGACCTGCCGTACGACCAGTGCACCTGGGAGATCGATGACATAGACATTCCCTACTATGAAAACCTCAAACTCCTCTACTGGAACCACAGGTATGAGCCCAGAGGCGGGAGAGCCCATTAAAGCCAGGGCAGCCGGAGTGGGCATTTGGGACGAAGGGGACGCGGAGGTGCCTCCCTTTTGAACATGCTGGCACTGCTCGCAGTGACCTCAGCAATGCCAGAGACCTCAGCACAGCACTTCAGAGAGCAGTGGCCCAGCACTGCCAAAGGTTGGTGCTCCAGATGTGCCATTTCGGGGCTGCTGAGTAAACCTGCCTGCAGTTTTCCAGCCTGTGCTCCCCTTCCCCCACATCTGCATTGCTGTGACATTCATGGTCTCACTGCCCTTCAGGGGAGCTCTGTGGCGCTACTGCTGTCTGTTTTGGGGGAAGACCACAGTACTCTGAGTTTGCCGTTCTTCATTCTGGAGAGTGTTGCATGGACTGTTGGGAGGGGAAAATCAACGCCCCATGAGTGCCTATGCTAAGTGGACCAGAAAAGCTGCCATAGGGAGGGAGGGTGGAGTGTGGGAGATGTTTCTGTCCTTCAACGCGGGGCTGGAAGAGCAGTGCCTGCCTGCCCTCCCTGATGAGTGCTAGCTGTCACAGGGAGCTGATGCTGGGGGAGGACACACGCCCTCTGAAGAAGCTGAACAAGAAAGGGAAAAAGCTGAAAGAGGAGAAGCTGGAAAAGCCTCCAGAAACGCCTCTTGTGGATGTAAGTGACAGTGGTGGGGACAGTGTGGTGGCATGGGAATTCAGAGGGTAGGTGGACTGTCTGGGTCCCCATCCTGTGACATTTTGCTCCTCTAGTTCTTTCGGAGCCCTGTTTGTTTTCATTGAAAGTTCGTGGTGGCTTTACCATGAGGAGCCTGGGGGCTGGGCTGTGCCAGGGACCGTGTCTACATCTCTTTCAGAGTTATTGGATGTCACGAGGCTAAAGAGGGATGTGCTTGGCTGCAGGGGAAGGAGGGAGAGTTGGTTCTCACTGCCCTGTGCCATGGCTCTCTCTTTTCAGCCTACGATGAAGTTTGACAAGCAGCCGTGGTACATCGATGCCACAGGAGGCACACTGCACCCTTACCAGCTGGAAGGGCTGAACTGGCTGAGATTCTCCTGGGCCCAAGGGACAGATACAATCCTGGCTGATGAGATGGGACTGGGGAAGACAGTGCAAACTATTGTGTTCTTGTATTCCCTGTACAAGGAGGTGAGTGGAGCACCCAGCAGTCCCTGAGGTGACTGAGAGCTGCTTGGTACAGGGAGAACAGCCTGGGTCTATCTCCCCGAGCAGGGCCACTCCAAAGGACCGTACCTGGTCAGCGCCCCTCTCTCCACCATCATCAACTGGGAGCGTGAGTTTGAGATGTGGGCGCCCGACTTCTACGTTGTGACCTACACAGGAGACAAAGAGAGTCGGTCGGTCATCCGGGAAAATGAGTTTTCTTTTGAAGACAATGCCATCCGCAGTGGGAAGAAGGTCTTCCGGATGAAGGTGGGAGCTGAGTCTGCGCTTGCCCCAGTGATTTACCCTTCAGTAAGAAGGGGAGAGCAGAATTTGATCTGGAGAGGGAGGCTGGTTCGGTCCCTGAGCTTTACAGATTTCTGCCAGAGCTTTTCTGTTTCTGTGGTCCTGTCCTTGGTGCTCATGTTCATATGGGTTTAGCTGTTTTGTTGGCATGAATTGTGCCTCGGCCCTGCCGTGGGCTCCTGCGCCAGGCAGTGCAGCCCCTCACACCTTGGGTCCTGTGCAGCAGCAGCAAAGGTGTCCCATTCCCTGCTCTCTTATCCCAGCTTTTTCTTGCTCTGCTCTTCCAGAAAGAAGCCCAGATCAAGTTCCATGTCCTGCTCACCTCCTATGAGCTGATCACCATTGACCAGGCAGTGCTGGGCTCCATAGAGTGGGCCTGTCTGGTGGTGGATGAAGCACACAGGCTGAAGAACAACCAGTCCAAAGTAGGTGGCGGGTATTTGTGAGTGATTCTTTTTCTCTCTTTAAAATCCTTTGGAATTAGAAGTTCTACAGCAGTGGGAGAGGTGGCAGCCTGGCTGCCTGACAGTCCTTGGATGGGCTGACGTGGAAGGGAATTGATCCCTCTCCTTCCCCTCCCCTTCACCTGAGGTTAAAGAGTCTCCAGCCTCTGGGACCTTCATACCATTCCCGGCACAGAAGGAGGCAGGGGGTGTGACCCAGGGACACCAAGGATTGCTGCCTGTGCTCGCTGGGACTAGCTGGGAGCAGGACATGCCAGCTGCCCTCTGCTCTGCATTGCTGGTGGAGGGAACACTGCTCAGTTTCACATGTGCAATCTGCAGAGTGCCCCGATGGCACACTGGCCCCTTGCAGCCCTTGCCACCTAACCCTGTTTCTTTTCCAGTTCTTTAGAGTACTGAATAGCTACAAGATCGATTACAAGCTGCTTCTCACCGGGACTCCGCTCCAGAACAACCTGGAAGAACTCTTCCACCTGCTCAATTTTCTGACTCCTGAAAGATTTAAGTAAGTTAGTTGCACTTACCTGGGCCCTCAGGGTGGCTCCTCGCTCTGGCTTTAGCTCTACTTGGGTCCAGGCACACGAACCTTATCTCATGATGTGCCTCGAGAGCTCTGCCCTGTTTTTTAAGTCATGAAGCAGCAGATCCCTTTATTTTCGCATGCCCCTGTTGCTCAGCGCCATGGGGGTTTGGCTACTTCCACAGCAACCTGGAAGGGTTCCTGGAGGAGTTTGCAGACATCTCCAAGGAGGACCAGATCAAAAAGCTGCATGACCTGCTGGGTCCCCACATGCTGCGGCGGCTCAAGGCCGATGTGTTCAAGAATATGCCGGCCAAGACAGAGCTGATTGTGCGAGTGGAGCTGAGCCAGATGCAGAAGTGAGTGATTCCAGCACACTCCCCTGGGGTGTCTGGCTTCCCCTGGCGCAGCGAGGCATCGGTGGGGACTGGGGGGTCAGAGGCATCCCACTGGCCTCGGGACTGCTGCAGGAAGAGTGTTCCTGCAGCACACCAGGAAGTGTGTTCCACATGGTTCAGTTAGGCTCCGTGCTGTCCTGGGGGCTCAGCAGGGAGCGTTTGATGCATGGCAGGCTGGCAGTGTGGCTCTGCTAGTTCTGGGGGCACAGAGGAGACACTGAGGTTGAACCCCCTTCTCCTGTTCTCAGCACTGGGGCACGACTGGTGCTGCTGCCGTGCCTGGGTCAGCCTGGAGCATCACTGCTGGCTGGGGCTGCCCCAGCTCTGGTTGTGCTGGGCTGACCTGCTCAGCCTCAGCGGCATCTCCTGCAGGGAAGGGCCCGTTGCTTCTTGCCAGCACTGTGGGGCAGCAGGGCTTGGCTGGCACCCAGCAGCGAAGGGTGTTTGAGGTCCTGTGCCCACTAGTCCATCTCACTGCCAGGGCTGTGATTACCCCAGAGTGATTGAACAGACCTGGCCTTGGGCTCGGGGTGCTGAACCGCTTTTAAAACCCTCCAAATGTCCCTTTTGCGTCTCCAGTGACCTGGCGGGGATTTAATTCAGTGCTGTCCTGTTTGTGCCAGTTCACATCTGCTCCAAGTAACACGGTGTCTGTCCCATCCCTCTTCCTGCAGGAAGTACTACAAATTCATACTGACGAGGAACTTCGAAGCCCTGAATTCGAAAGGTGGTGGGAACCAGGTCTCACTGCTCAACATCATGATGGACCTGAAAAAGTGCTGCAATCACCCATACCTGTTCCCTGTGGCAGCTGTGGTATGTTCCCTGCCTTTGCACCCTGGGACACCTCTCAGAGTATTGGGTGGGGGCTGCTTCCATGATCAGTTGGTTTGGTTAACGCTGTGGCTTTCCATGTGAGTGGTTTCATACAAGGATTTTGTTTTGAAAATACAAGTGTAGTTCTCCATGTGGTTAATGTGGGTTGTCCTCACTGTGGCTGACCAGGTGGCCTTCACAGGAGGCCCCGGTGCTGCCCAATGGATCCTATGATGGGAATTCTTTGGTCAAATCTTCTGGAAAACTGATGCTGCTCCAAAAGATGCTGAAGAAGTTACGGGATGGGGGTCACAGAGTTCTGATCTTCTCACAGGTGAGTGCAGGGAGGGATTAATAATAAATACATTTTTTAAGGAATTTATTTTTGTCCTGATGGGAATTTTGTGTTGGGAATAGAGAGAGATAGGTGGAAGAGCTGGTGACAACTTCTCCCCCAGGCAACCACGGCAGTTGTGATGGAAGGGCTGTGTCCTAGCTCTCTCCCAAGGGAGTGTCTGTCATGTTTAAGAGCTCTGTTAGCTGGGGATAGAGAGGAGACAACAGTCATGGTGCTCCCCTTTGGAGAAGGAGTGTCAGACACGATTCCCTCCTGCTAACAGAGCTGCCTATAGAAGAAGAGATGCGAGTGTTGCTCCTCTGGCAGCTGCCTCTTGGCTATGCTCTGCTGTTGGCCATACTCTGCCATTGGCCACGCTCTGCCACCACCACCGTGGCCTCTGGGTTGTGGTCAAGGACTGTGACGGGGCAGGGCAGGTCCCCAAGGGAGGCAGGGGGGTTTGGCCATTCAGAGTCGCTCATGCCAGGGTTGCCTTGCCCTGCAGATGACAAAGATGCTGGACTTGCTGGAGGATTTCCTGGAGTATGAAGGCTACAAGTACGAGCGGATTGATGGGGGCATCACTGGTGGCTTGCGCCAGGAGGCCATCGACAGGTTCAACGGTACTCACCTTCCTGCCTTGCTGAGGAGTGGGCGAGGGGATGGCAAGGTCTGACTGGCAGTGGGTCGGCTGCCTGCGCCCAGAGCTTGTGCCATGCATTGGCTGTGCCACGCTCAGCGGGTCCAGCTTCCCGAGATGCAGCAGCGGCTGCTCGTACTGCGTCATTAAACCCTTGAGTCATTCCTGCAAGGAACCCTGAGCGTGCCAACAGCCACTCAGTCAGAGGGTCTCCTCGGCAGCTGACAGAGCTTCGCCTTCATTTTGGAGCTCTGTTCCCTTGTACCTGGTTCCCAGAGAGTGATGTGTTTTCACTCCTTGCCTCCCTCTTGCTTGTCGTCTCGGAGTGGTGGTTCCCGCTGTTCCGTCCCTCCAGCGTCGTGCTGCTCCTTTCTGTGAGCCGCTGTCCTTTCTGTCTCACCTGTTCCCACCTCTGGGTTTGTCGTTCTCAGCTCCCGGGGCTCAGCAGTTCTGCTTTCTCCTCTCCACTCGCGCCGGTGGTCTGGGCATAAACCTTGCTACGGCTGACACTGTCATTATTTATGATTCTGACTGGAATCCTCACAATGACATCCAGGTTTCTGACTTTCCCTTTTCCTTCCTTTGTGTAGTAAGTACCTCTCTGGCTCTGCCCTTTCTTTGCACACCATCTCTGGGATTTCAGTCTCTTCTCTTGATAGCTGCTGATACTTTCTGCTGTGTTTGTGGGGTGTGTTTCTGCTCAGCAGCCCCCTTCCCACACCCTCTGGCCTCATCCCGTCCTCTCCTTCCTGTGGGATTGTCACTTCCTCCTCCTACTTGTTCTCAACTGGGTGCCCCCTCATGTTGTGCAGCCTGGAAGGTGAGAAGGCTGGCCCTCTCGGCTGGCTGCCGTGATGCCGCCCTCGCCAGCTCTGTCCTCTGCCCGCAGGCGTTCAGCAGAGCTCACCGCATCGGGCAGAACAAGAAGGTGATGATCTACCGCTTCGTGACCAGAGCCTCTGTGGAGGAGCGCATCACCCAGGTGGCCAAAAGGAAGATGATGCTCACCCACCTGGTGGTCCGCCCAGGACTTGGCTCCAAGTCAGGTTCCATGACAAAGCAAGAGCTGGACGACATTCTCAAGTTTGGAACAGAAGAGCTCTTCAAGGATGATGTGGAAGGTGAGGTGGGGATACTCTGCATGAGGCAGGGCCCTCTCTGAGCTGCTGGGACTCACTGTCCTCTCCTTGTGCCCACAGGCATGGTGTCTCAGGGACAGCGGATCACCATGCCAGATGCTGTCACCCCTTTTTCTGACACACTGTCAGCCAAAGGGGGTTCAGCGACTCCCAGCATGAAAAAAAAGCATGGTGGCACCCCACCAGGTGTGTAGGCCCCCTTTTTGGGGTGTCTCGTCCCCCTCCCTGGCCCTGCAGCTGGCCTGAGCTTGCCTGCCTCAGGAGCAGGCTGTCCAGCACCCTGATCTGCTCTGCCATTCCCCTTGCTCTGCTCTCCAGGTGACAATAAGGATGTGGATGACAGCAGTGTGATCCACTATGATGATGCTGCCATCTCTAAGCTCTTGGACCGAAACCAGGATGCCACTGATGACACGGAGCTGCAGAACATGAACGAGTATCTCAGCTCCTTTAAAGTGGCCCAGTATGTTGTGAGAGAAGAGGACGGTGTGGTAACGTGACCAGTATCATGTCTTACAATCACCCCTTTGTCCTCACTGTGATTCCTCCGTTCCCTCTCCCATCCCTGTGAGCGTTTGGCACAGGGCAGGACCCCTCCCTCTTCTCTATCTGCAACGACTTGAGCGCCTTGTCTCTGGCTCTGCAGGAAGAGGTGGAACGTGAGATCATCAAGCAAGAGGAGAACGTGGACCCTGATTACTGGGAGAAGTTGCTGCGACACCACTATGAGCAGCAGCAGGAAGATCTGGCCAGGAACCTGGGGAAAGGGAAGAGAATCCGCAAGCAGGTCAACTACAACGACACCTCGCAGGAGGACCAAGGTACGGCCGCGGGTGCTCGGCTCCTGGCGGGCTCATGGGACAGACAGACTGGCAGAGCCATCGCTTGGCATTTCTCTGCGGCTGGTGGATTGCCTGGCTCTGCACTTTCCAGATTCCTAAACTTTCCAGGACAGAAATTCTTCAAAGATTGGTGGGTTTATTTTTTTTTTTTTTGATCTGTTAACTCAGGTTTTGCTGGAAAGACATGTCTGTGGACAAAATGTTTCAAATTGTTTTTCTTCTGTAAATCAGAATGCTAATTTTGGAAAACCTAAGAATGTGATTTCCTGTTGCTGCGACCCCTTCTCTTGCTGCCTGGCAGCGGATGCCTGTCACACTCATAGGCAGGGTCTGACCTGTCCAGCACATCCCTCCCGGGCAAGGTCTTCTAACTCCATTGTGCTCTGCAGAGTGGCAGGATGAGCTCTCTGACAACCAGTCAGAGTACTCCATTGGCTCCGAGGATGAGGATGAAGACTTTGAAGAGAGGCCAGAAGGCCAGAGTGAGTTGATGCATTTGATGCTTCCTGAGACTTTGCTCTGTGGGAAGCCTCTGGTACTTGAGAGCATCAGGAATGTCTGGGTTGGAGGGACTGGTGTGCCCAGGGCCTCTGTTCAGGGGGAAATGTCCCTGCTTGCTGTCAGGTAAGAAACTTCCCAGGGCAGGGAAAGCAGCTGGCTTCTTCCTTGGCCTCTTCAGGACCATGGTCCACCCCAAGGACCAGGCACGGTCCCCTCTTGCCTGGGAAGAGCAGAGGAGTGTCCCAGCCTGGGGCACAGTGGGCACTGCCCACAACCTGGGCAGCTGCTGTGGCGGGTTCTGCTCCTGTCAGGAGGGAGTGCAGGAATCCTGGGGCACATGAGGTGTCCTTCCTCACTGCCTAGCCTGTCAATCACTGTGGGTGCTTGGCTCTAGGTGGCCGAAGACAGTCCCGGAGACAGCTGAAGAGTGACCGGGACAAACCTCTTCCTCCTTTGCTGGCAAGAGTTGGGGGGAGCATCGAGGTGAGCCTCAGCCTCAGAGCACGGCCGATGCCATCATGCCTGAGCTGCCCTGGGCTGTGGGCTGCACCCCTCTGTGCTGAATCACTGGTGCAGCAGTGTCTTTCACAGCTGTGAGGCTCTGCAGGCCATGCGCTGCTGAGGCTGTGCTGTGATCCCAGTGATGCCTCCACTTCCTGCAGGTTCTGGGCTTCAATGCCCGGCAGCGCAAGGCATTCCTGAACGCCATCATGCGCTGGGGAATGCCACCCCAGGATGCCTTCAACTCCCACTGGCTGGTCCGGGATCTACGAGGGAAGAGTGAGAAGGAGTTCAGGTACAGGGAGTCCTGGCAGGCAGGTGAGGTTGGGAGCCTGCACCCCCTCACCGTGGGCTCTTTTTTGGGAGGCAGCAGCTGTTTCATTGAAAGGGCATCTCTTGTTCCCTTCCTGGGTGTGAGACCTCTCTTGCCCATTGGGTGACGGGACCATGTGGGTGCTGGGCTGAGCAGGGAGACCATGGGCCAGCACTGAGGTCTGGCCTCCCTCGCAGGGCGTACGTCTCTCTGTTCATGAGACACTTGTGTGAACCCGGGGCAGATGGTGCCGAAACCTTTGCGGATGGCGTTCCTCGGGAAGGGCTGTCACGCCAGCACGTGCTGACTCGCATCGGGGTCATGTCACTAGTAAGGAAGAAGGTGGGTGACTAAAATTATAAATGGGCCATTTCAGGAATGTTCTGGAGACTTGACCCAGCAGGGTTGGTGCAGCGGTCCTGCTGCCTGCTCAGTCACTGTGGGACTGAGCAGTCTGGACACACTGACTCCGTAGCACCAGCTGGGAATGTCCAGCTCTGTTTGACCTGATGGTGTGTGTCCATCCCAGGTCCAGGAATTCGAGCATGTCAATGGGAAGTACAGCACCCCAGATCTGGTTCTTGAGGGCCCAGAGAGCAAGAGGTCCAGTGAGGTTGTGTCTTCAGATCCCAACACACCCGTCCCAGCCAGCCCAGCACACATGCACACGGGACCAGGGGCCCTTGCAGGTAGCCAGGGGGTCCTGGCTGGGGTCTGGCTTTGGAGGGAGGTGGGCAAAACCACCAGGATTTCTTGCAGGTACTGAGCCCATGGGGGCCCTGCTCAACAGCTTCTTGGCTTTTCTCTTCCTACAGACAAAACAGAAGCACAGCTAGGGTTCCATGAGGAAAAGGACCCAGTGGAACAGAAGCCCAGGAAGGTGGCTGACGGCCAGGTGAGGTGACTTCATTCAGCATCTCCTCTGGGAAGCTTCCCTTGGTCTTCCCTGGAACTTGGGGCACTCCCTGGGGAAGGGAGGGCTGGGCTGATCTGAGGTGGGTGCTTGGTGTTAAGGTGCCTGCGAGTTCTGAGAAGGTGGAGAATGAAGAGCACCCAGAAAGCTGTGACAGCAAGGAGAGGCTGAGAGAAGAGAAGCAAGAGGAGGGTGAAAAGGCTGAGCCTTCTCCTGAGCCCCTAGTGAAAGGTGAGGCTGTGGCTCTTCTCCATGTCACTGTGGGAAACCTTAATGTCAAAAGATTCTGCAGAAATTCCTGAAACAACAGATTGTAAATTGAGAAATGTTCGTTGGGGGGGGGCATTTTCTGTTCCTAGCAGTAAGTTCCTGCAGTTTTTTCAAGGAAGAGGGAAAAGAAAATATGTTTTCTTGATAAAATGCTGAAGAATTTTCTGTTTGAAGTTTTTTGAGGACCTTGAATGTGCAAACAATACAGTTATTTTACCCTAAAAGGGAAAATGTGTCCAGACAAGTAGGTTGTTCCCTGCAGAGTGTTTCTTTTAGGCCTGTTCCCACCTGCAGACGACGGGATTCAAGAGCAAGAGAAGCCTTTGGAGAAGGTGGAATTGAGCAGCAGCCCAGGGAAGGGGGAGGACAAAGAAGTCAAACCAGGTGAGGTGTGAGGAGGCTTTGGAGTGAGAAGAGTGGGAAGAGTCCCTGGAGTGAGGCTGGTGCCTGGCGCAGGGATGGAGTGTGGGGTGATGGTGAGGACGCCGTTGACACCAGTACAGCTGCTGCTCGAGAGCCAGAAGCCGGAACAAGACCCCACTGGGCTGGGCACTGTCTGTGCAAACAATGGAACCTGCCGGGAAGGGCAGGCGCAGCTGCTGCCATGGGGCAAAGAGGGGATGGAGGCTTTTCCAGCAGTGACTGTAGCAGGGAGTTCTCTGGCAGCTGATGGGGTGGTACTACGGGGTCTGGTGTTGGAGCACGATTAGGCAGGCCAATTCCTTGTGTTTGCTGAGCAGAGGGCAAGGAGGAGGACAAGGAGCAAAGTGAGGCCCAGCAGAACGGTGACAAAGAGGAAGAGGAGGATGGGAAGAAGGATGACAGAAACATGAACTTTCGATTCATGTTCAACATTGCTGATGGTGGCTTCACAGGTAAGAGTGAGAGATGAGGACTTGGCCTCTCCTGCAGAGCTGCTGCAGAGCTCTGAACCTGTGCAAGAAATGTGACCCCTGTCACAGGCTGTGAACGGGCCAGCACTTTGCTGACAGCAGCAGACCTGGGTCTGTACTGTGCCTGTGGCCCCGGGAGTTTCCATCGCTCACCTGCCCACGCGTTGTGTGCTGACCTGCAGGCCGGCTGCCTGACCAGGCTGTCTCCCTTCTGCTTCCACAGAGCTGCACACGCTGTGGCAGAACGAGGAGCGGGCTGCCATGTCCTCCGGCAAGATCTATGACATCTGGCACCGCCGACACGACTACTGGCTGTTGGCAGGAATTGTCACGTACCCTTTGACTCAGTGGGAGCGGGAGGCAGCGAGGCGAGAGAGGCCTCTGCAGGGTGCAGGAGCTGGGCTGGTGGTGACAAGCAGGGAGGGGATTTGGGGCCACTGTGGGGTAGTGGGCAGGCTGTTGGCTGGCTGATTCTGCCCTTGACACTACCACTGCACCAGACATGGCTATGCCCGCTGGCAGGACATCCAGAACGACCCGCGCTATGTGATCCTGAACGAGCCGTTCAAGTCGGAGATACACAAGGGGAACTACCTAGAGATGAAGAACAAGTTCCTTGCCCGACGGTTCAAGGCGAGTGGCAGGTCCAGGGCTGGTGAGTCCCTGCCAGTGGGGGAATCAGAGCAGTGCCCTGAAGCCAGGGGAGAGTTTACCAGAGCCTTCTGGGAGCAGAGCTGGGAGTGGGCTTTGTGAGGGGCTCCGTGTTTACTGGTTTACACTGGAGTGAGGTCTGGTCATGAATCCTTCCCCTCCTGCACCTCCCAGTTGCTGGAGCAGGCCCTGGTGATTGAGGAGCAGCTGCGGAGGGCGGCATACCTCAACATGACCCAAGACCCCAGTCACCCGGCCATGGCACTGAACGCGCGGCTGGCAGAAGTGGAGTGCCTTGCCGAGAGCCACCAGCACCTCTCCAAAGAGTCCCTGGCTGGCAACAAACCTGCCAATGCTGTCCTGCACAAGGGTGCGTGTCCACAGGGTGGTGGGGAGCCTGCCCTGGGGCCAGGAAGCATTCCCCACCCTGACCCTGGGAACCCAGCCAGGAGATTGTCCCCGTGTCTCATTCCCTTGGCCAGGAGCTGCCTGCTCCAAGTTCACTGGGTCCAATGGGCATCCCCCCCTGAGCAGCATCTGCTCTGCTCGCAGTGCTGAACCAGCTCGAGGAGCTGCTGAGTGACATGAAGGCTGACGTGACACGCCTGCCCTCCATGCTGTCCCGCATCCCGCCCGTGGCTGCCCGGCTGCAGATGTCGGAGCGGAGCATCCTCAGCCGCCTGGCCACCCGTGGAGGGGACCCAACTGTCCAGGTCAGTGGGGACAGGCACAGGGCCCCACACTGTGGGGGTCACAGTAAGGCCAGGGCTGCAGGCCTGTGTTTTTAATCCCTCTTTGCCTCCCCAGGGCTCCTTTGGCTCCTCCCAGATGTACAATAACTTTGGGCCAAATTTCCGTGGTCCTGGGCCAGGTGGGATTGTCAACTACAGCCAGATGCCTCTGGGACCCTACGTGACTGGTAGGTTGGGGTTTTGCTCTTGGGCAGAGGAATTCAGGGGGTGGATTTGGGCTGTCCAGAAGTATTGCCAAAGGACAGCAGTGAGTGAGCAAGGTGTTTCCTCTCTTGCCACAGATATTTAGCTGTTCCCATGATTTTCCCCTGCAGCTCCCATTCCTAGCTGAGGTAAGGCTGCACTCACGACTCTTTGTGATCCATTTGCTGG
>VXAY01003878.1:0-93678 GCA_013399855.1 Oxyruncus cristatus
GAAGGGATTGAGTGCATCCTCAGGAAGTTTGCTGATGACATTAAACTGGGGGCAGTGGCTGATACACCTGAAGGCTGTGCTGCCATTCAGTGGGACCTTGACAGGCTGGAGAGCTGGGCAGAGAGAAACCTAATGAGGTTCAACCAGGCCAAGGATGCAGTCCTGCACCAGAGGAGGAATAACCGCAAGTACCAGTCCGGGCTGCGGACTGACCAGTTCCAGAGCAGCTCTGCGGACAAGGACCTGGGAGTCTTGGTAGATGACAAGTTGACCATGAGCCAGCAGTGAGCCCATGCAGCCAGGAGGGCCANGCCAGGAGGGCCAATGGTATCCTGGGGTGCATTGGGAAGAGTACGACCAGCAGGCTGAGGGAGGTGATCCTCCTTCTCTACTCGGCCCTAGTGAGGCCGCATCTGGAGTGCTGTGTCCAGTTGTGGGCGTCTCAGCACCAGAGAGGCATGGAGCTTCTGGAGAGGGTCCAGTCGAGGGCCACAATGATGATCAGGGGTTTGGAGCATCTCTCTTATGAGGAGAGACTGAGGGAGCTGGGCCAGTTAAGTCTGGAGAAGAGAAGACTGAGAGGGGATCTCATCAGTACGTACAAATCTCTCAAAGGTGGGTGTTAGAAGATGGTGCCAGACTCTCTTCTGGTGGTGCCCAGTGGCAGGACATGGAGCAGTGGCCATAAACTAAAACATAAGCAGTTCCACTGTAACATAAGGAAGAATTTTTTACACTGAGGGTGGCAGAGCACTGGAACAGGCTGCCCATGGAGGCTGTGGAGTTTCCCTGTTTGGAACCATTCAAACCCCACCTGGATGTGTTCCTGTGTCACCTGCTCTAGGTGATCCTGCCTTGGCAGTGATGTTGGACTATTGTTAGGGTTGTAATGGACCTTAAATATAATCTATTTCCAATCCCTCTGTCCTGAGCGGGAACACCTTCCACTAGACCAGTTTGCTCAAAATCCCATCCAACCTTGGCCTTGGGCATTTCCAGACGCTCTGTGGCTGACTTATAAAGTGAGCTACTATTAATCAGCTACCTGTGAGTGTCTAACTCCTGTGCTTTCTCTATCCCTTGCAGATGTCACCAATGGCCACACCTACCCAATGGGTTCTATAAAAGGAGCAAGAAGTTCTGCATTCCATTGAAGTATGTGGAGTGATACTCCCTTTATCCCTTCACTGTTCCCAAAGGCTCATTTAAGCCAAAAGAAGTGCACAAGAAGGCACAGATGGCATCTTGACTGCCAAGAATGAAAAATAGAGTAAGGACCATGACTTAGATAATATATGTGTGGGAGCTGGGTAATGGAGAAAAGAAAAATTATTGATTTTCAGAAAGGGAGCCTGACAAGAACAACAATGTGATGGTACAGTCATGAGGGCTATGTGAAGGCAGCATGAAGGTCTGTCTGAAGTCACTTATAGTGGAGGCAAGCAGCATTTTCTTGCATTTCTGGAGGCTGAGACGTGATCTAATCAGAGAATACATGGGCCATAGAAGCACAGTCAAGGTTTTGGGTTTTACTCACTTTCGGGATTGGAAAGGGTTCTGGGAAACCAGAAGAAATGTTGTCTGGGCAGGTATTGATGTTATTGGAGGAGTATTCTTCTTTTGTTCTGCATTGGGTGTGGTACTTTGTACACTGTAACATGGGTGCCTGATTTCCAAGGACGTCTGAATGCGGTGGATCTTGATGGTTGGAAAGGGAGTTGTGGACATTTCCTCAAGACAGTTGCTGTAGATTGCTGGGCTGTTGCTTTTGTTCAGTTTTGTTGTTTCTTAGTCTTGATGTTTGGAAGAAGTCCTCATATTTACAATGTGCCCATTTCCCTGATGGAATTTACTTCCTTGCTGCTAGCAGAGTGGTGTTGCAAGCACTTGTCCACAGGAGAAGCTAATAAAAAATAGGAATCTGATCCTTTAATATGAATCTGAGAACTTCCCTTTCCTAATACAGTTGCTGCTACCTGCTCTTGATATTTACTTCCTTTGTTCTCCCTCACAATCTTGAGCAATATCACTTTTGCCTTTGCTGAACTGAATTAGAGACCTGGGAGATGCCAGCGGCTATTAAAAAAGTCTTAACAGCTAACACCATCTATTTGTCCTCACAGAATAATTTAGGTTGGAAAAGACCTAAGATTATTAAGTCCAAGCATTAACCTAACAAGTACACCACTACACTGAGTCCCTCAGTGCCACATCTACATGTCTTTTAAATGTCCCCAGAAGGGTGACCATGTCCCTGGGCAGCCTATTCCAATCTTTGATGACCCTTTCTCTGAAGAGATTTTTACTAATAACCAACCTAAACCTCCCCTGATGCAACTTGAGGCCTTTCCTCTCATTCTGTCGCTTATAATTGGGAGAAGAGATCAACCCCCCACCTGGCTACATCCTCCTTTCAGGTAGTTGTAGATGGTAACAAGGTCTCTCTGGAGCCCCCATCATGTACCTCCAGGCTAAACAACACCTGGCTCTCTCAGCGGCTCAACTAGTGTTTTGCTGTAAAACTGTTTTGATGTTATCTCCCCATCCTGGGCTGTACAGTGTGTTGTCTGGGAGGCTGTTGTTGCCTCTTTCATATGTTTCCTGTACATGCTAGATAGCCTGCTATAATTATTGGCCTTTAAATGGAGTTATGTCTCCTGGTACAACTCCACTGTAGAACAGAGATAGTGTTATGTAGAGCCATCATCTTCACAGGGTGGAAAGATGGGGGAACCTGACCTGCCTGGAGTTACTGAGAACTGCCTCAGCTCCTTTTGCAGAGTCCATGCTTCCAAATGCAAAAGGTTTGTGTTTCACTAACTGCTTGTATCATATCCAGACTTCCTTATGTTGTGGAGAGAAGGGGAGATATTATTTACTTTGTGTGTCCAGAAAAAGGAACATAGTTTTTTCCATAGCACAAAAGAAACAACTACGTGTTCCAGGGAGGGTTTGGAGGGGTGCCGAAACTGAAACCCAAACACCGCTGAAAGCTCAAAAACCCCAGTATTTATTACAAAGGAGCAGCCAACAAAACAAGAAACTGAGAGACAGGAAAGAGGAGAGAGGGAAGTCAGCCCTCAGTAAATCCCCCCCCACCTCATGCAGGTGTTACTTATAAGGTTGTCTTATCGACACCAGAGTATCTAGAATTCCCCATAGCAGAGGCTGCATCCCCGGAGTGTCGACAGGATCACAAGATAGCGGGTGTCCCCACAAAAGGCAACATTGTCCTCCATGTGAAGCGTGAGCCCCCCACCGAGCACGACCCATCTGCTTTTTTATATAATTTAGCTGGTGACGTCTACCTGGGCAGGTGTGGCCAGCACTGCCCAGCCAGAGGCCCTCATTCCCCGGCCCCGTTATGTCAGTGGTGCCCCTTCTGCACACGCGTGTGGACATTGGAATTTCCCCGCACCTGAGTCATACACCTTGGAGGGTCTTTCCTAAATGAGTTTGGGGGTTTACTTCAGCACCCTCCTCTTCACTTTCTCCTTCAAATACCCTTGGAGGGCTGTCAGCCAATGGTGAGGCCCCAATTAATTTTAGTTTATACAAAATGCTTCCTTCAAGGACGAAGCTCTCTCTAATCAGAGCTTGTTTTCCCATAACTTGGCAGGAAAAGAATAACTTCTCACAGATGGCTGGGCCAAAACACAGGTCAAAAGTATTAGCATCTAACTAAGCCCAGATACACTACATTATTCTTCACAAGAGAGGTTACATAGTCCATGAAGTGTTGCCACAGAAATCTAAACCATCTGAAAAGCTTGTCAAAAGACATGAGAGTATGGATTTGACCTCCACTTATAAACATGACTCCTGCACTATGTCTTGAGTAGCTCCATGCCTCTCCTGTGTGATAAGACACAGCCCCAGTGCCAAGATGCATATAAGAACTACTTAGAAAGGTATGTCTCCTGGCAGCTTCTTTCAGGACT
Source organism: Oxyruncus cristatus (assembly GCA_013399855.1). NCBI lineage: Eukaryota > Metazoa > Chordata > Aves > Passeriformes > Cotingidae > Oxyruncus > Oxyruncus cristatus. The sequence goes on from VXAY01003878.1 coordinate 3,942, forward strand.
TCAGAGGTAACTTCATTTTTGAAGACAAATTAAAAAAAAGCATGAAGCTTTTATTACTTCTTGTCAACAAGCTGTGAAGGAACCATGCAGACAGACATTGTGGGTCATACAGCAGCATTGGGAGCTCTCTGAATACACCTCCTTTGCATGTTTGACAGGCCTACAGGCATCCTATGTAGAGAAGGGCCAAGGGAATTCCTGCAATATCATCTTTAGGATATGCTGAACACAATCCTGGTATACTGCAGGGCTGATCCATACATTCAGTGGATCAGACATATCTAAAATATGTTAAATTTGGTAGGTCTGAGCAGTACATGAAGCATGGGACCCCTTCTGTGTATGCCGCAGAGTTATTCCAGGAATGCACAAGAGATGTACTCAGGAAATATGGACACACAATGCACTCAAGCTCTATTGCTGGTAAAACAGGCAAACTGTGCATCTACCTATGCCCTTGTTTCTTAGTAGCAGTAACTTGGTGTAGGAGGCTTGGCTTTGTGGGAGCTTATTTCCTTCTCCACCAGCAAAAATTCTCTTCTGCATGTACTGAGAGAAAACTTTCAGTCACACAGTTACAACAACCATTTAGGTAGTAAGTCGTAAGCAGAACATTTAGAGGATTTTCCCTCCCCTCTGCACACCTTTCAGCTAGCTAACATGGGTAGGCAGATAGTTAGAATTTGTGTATTTCTTAAACTATTTTTAATTATTTTATTTTTATAATGCTGAGCAAATATAATAGCTTATGATTGGTGCTGACATTGAGATTTGTCCCAATGTACAGAGGCAATTTTTTCTTAAAATTCAAAATGATACAGGGAGTTGGGAAGTTGGGAAAGGTATGTGAACACAGCATTAAAATTACCTGGCTGAATTACTACCTGAAACAAGTGAGAGTCAGACTTTAGTGCAGCTGCATGTTTGCAACACCATAAACCGCAGTTTTTACACTAAGCACACAGGAAATGCTCCCCATTTAGAATGACTTGATTTGTGAAGTCTGTGACCCACAGGTGCAAAATACCCACATTTAAACAATTTTGAACACCTTGTTCTGCATAGGCAATGTCACCAGATGGTATTCACTGGAATAGCTTCGGTGAAACCAATAAAAAAAGGTTGCTTAGCACAAGTGGAAGATCTTTCTTTCTGTGTTTTGATATCCTTAACTTCTTTGTATCTGAAACAGATGTCTATCTTTGTCTTTCATAGGTGTTTAGGTCAGCACCTTAGCTGTAGCTCCAGAGCTCTAATGACACAGACATACTTGGTTATAATTTGCAGTATTTTTCAAAACACTGTAAATGGAAATCTTTGTCCAAACCCCCTCAAAGATCAAGCTGCATACTGAATGAATTTTCTTTTAAAGGCCCAGGTTCAACAAAACGTACAGGTTTTCCCTGTGCTATTCGCTAAGCAGTGCTAGGTTTTACTGATCCCTACTGTTGTGGTTTAACCTCAGCCATCAACCAAGCCCCATGCAGCCACTCACTCACTGCCCCACCAGTGGGATCATGGAGAGATCTGGAAGGGTAAAAGCTGGAAAACTCATGGGTTGAGATAAGGACAATTTAATAGGTAAAGCAAAAGCTGTGCAGACAAGCAAAATAAAACAAGGAATTCATTCACCGCTTCCCATGGGCAGGCAGATGTTCAGCCATTGCCAGGAAAGCAGAGCTCCATGACGTGCAACTGTTACTTGGGAAACACCATCAGTGCCGATATCCCCCACTTCCTCCTTCTTTCTCTCATTTTATATACTGAGTATGATGTTATATAGTCTGGATTATCCCTTTGGTCAATTTGGGTCACCTGTCCCAGCTGTGTCTCCTCTCAACCTTTCATGTAGCCCCAGCTTCTTCGCCAGCGTGGCAGTGTGAAAAGCAGAAAAGGCCTTCACTCTGTGTAAGCCCTGCTCAGCAATAAAAGATACATCCCTATTACCAGTCTTGTGTTCAGCACAAATCTAAAACACAGCCCCATACAAGACACTGTAAAGAAAATTAACTCTACCCCAGCTGAAACAAGCACATCTACTCAAGCGTGAAAATTTGAAACATTCTATTCAATTCATTATTGTAACTGAAATAGCTAATAGTGCTGCATTGGTATTAAATTACCTTTTCTACTGTATAGTCATGTTCCTTCCCACTAAACACACCATATCCCAAATAACACTGTAGTTTTAAGATGATGCTATTGCCTATCACAGTTCATGTCAGATGACTTTGCAACTTAAGGTTTCAAAATTCTTATCTCCTCCAGGCTAAACACATAGCTGTCTCTGTCTGCCTGCAGATATGTAATCTAATTTTAATTTAGTCTTGCTTGGCTATAGGGAGATGTGCCTAACCCTCCAACAACATATGGTTCATATCCTCCATTACCTCCTGTACCCCCTAATGTTTTCAAGATTGTGCTACACGGGAAACTATTAATATATGTGGGATAAGAATTAGAGTTATGATAAAATTGTAACATATTTTGAAGGAATAGTAGCACTGCTGGCTTACACAAAGTAAAATAAATTCATAATGCCCATGAGGTCTCCAAACGTGTAAAGCTTATAAATTTTAAAAATTGAAGACAAATGGACTTGCTTATCATATTCTGAATATTTTGCAAGAGCTGTGGTTACATCTAAAATGCATAGACTATTTTCCAGGAAAGATAGGAGAACCTAAAAAGCCTTTTGGTAACTCTTGGTTGGCATTTGAAATGTGAGATCTCTGAACAAGCCTTTGCTTACAGATGGGCTGAATCTCATAGGCTTCTCACTTTTTAATACTTTATTAATGCATCCACTGCAATAACACATCTGTATATGGATATACTCATGGTTCATCCTGTTGAACCATTTCTCCAGGAAAATGATGCACCCTGGGCATGGGCACAAGGTCAGCATCTCACCAGTGCAGTGGTGCCTGGACACCTCCTTTTGCTCCAGAGAAACAGGAGTGCCTGGGGCAAACTCTACTTGGATTGGAGAGTTCAAATATGCTGATGCCTAATTGCATCATTTGCTCTATAATACTTTGAATTCTAGACTTCCTTCCTGTGCAAAGTTAGCTGGAAGCTTATTTGCCTCATGACTCTTAGTGTGGCTTGGAACGAGGAAAAAAAACTCCAAACAACACAACCAACACAAAACCCCTTGGGTTAGCTCCAAGACTATTTAATTTCAACTTCTTACCAGTAACCATAATGATCTTTAGGGGAAGTTGCACAAGATTGCTAGGAACGGGAAAAAACTACAGTCTTGTGGCTGCAGCACTGGTCAGAGAGTTAGGCAGCTTTGTGATAGATTCCTAGTGTGACTGAGAGCAATTTTTTAAATTACAAGGCCCTCCTCTAATCACCAGAAAACCTGATGTATATCTTCCTCCTCTGGAGATAATGGACCTCTACACCACTACTTGGACATATTACAAGCACCTAAATGGCAAGCCAGCCAAGATGTAACATGGGGCCAGCCAACCTTTGGCCCATGTAAAAAAAATTACTGAGCCATTCAATTGCTCTTCTATAATGAAGGAAGAACATAAGCCTTGGCTGTGCAAGACATACAAAAGGAACAATTGCTGGATAAATATTACTGAATATTGCACCTTCAACAATTGTGTTGCAGTGCTGCCCAGAACAAGGCTATCAGATTTCCCTGTCAAAGGTTTTCCAGCCAAAGATACCACTCTAGGCTGACACTTTGCAAGGGAAGCTTTTCAGTAAAAGTTCCTCACTGCAGGATGCTGGTCAGGTACCAGAAATATCAAAGGGTTGAAATTGTCATGTGTTGCTACAGTTCAGCCAGCAGCTAGAGTGATACTATCTTTTGGATAGGGCCACTATTAAGCTTCTCACCAGAACTGTTCACTTCTCTGTCCAAAGTGCTTTCTGTAGGCTTACAAGTGTTCCATTAGTACTATGAAACTTTCTGACTTCTAAGAGCATTCCACTTTCCTAAATCCTCCTCTCCCTTACTCCTGGCAGCTCTTGGTGTTTCCTAAGTATTTAGTTCGAGTGCTAAATAGAGCTGTTGCGTGCTTGATGATTCTTGTGGGTCCCTTCCAACTCTATTTGTATAGGATTTTATGATTCTGTGGAAGACTTGTGTCTGACCACCAAAGCAGCATTTAAAGAGGAAGTGGGAGACAATTTCTGTTTAAATGTATTTTAAAACTTTGAAAAAGCTTTGAAACCTGTTGGGATAGAAATTTTCCATAAGTGCTTGCAAGTTAAAGCCAAACACATTCCATCTGAAAAAATGACGCTTAACCCTGAGGGTGGGAAGCAACTGAACAATACCCTAAAGACACAGTGGGTCTGCTTCACTTAAGTCCTTGAATCAGTCCTAGAGGCCTTTTCTAAACATAGGTTCTAGTTCAATGAAAAATTATGTGCTTGCAGCAGGAACAACTAGGCAAACCTCTACAGATTACACTATACAAAAGGACCAAATTGTGCAGTCATTAATGACTCTACATAGCCTCCAGAAATCCAGGAATCTGTAAAATATTCACTCACCTGTAGAGAGGTATTGGCCTAGCGTATGATTGACTTTTTCCTTTTTTCAGCTCCTCCTTTTACCAGCCTTCTTGAACCTTCATTTCTATTGAACTTCTACAGGAAATTTCTCTTTCTTCCCTTTCTCTTTTGATTCAACTACTTTTCTGATTTTATTTATCAATCTGTAACTCTGTCAATTCCGAAAGAGAGTTTAATGAAAGAAACAGCTAGGCCTGTGACTGTGAAAAGATTGTTCTTTTATGCGTGAAAGCTCCCCAATGTTCTTTCAGCTCTTCGATGTGACTGGCAGGGGATGCAGAGCAAGGAGAGTCTGCTGTGTAAATCCATCTTTACTACGGGTTTGTGGATCTTTTTTGGTGGGTAGAAATTAGTTAGTCTTATCAATCTGGATAGCAATGCAATATTCTACTTAGCATTAGTAATTCTGGATTTTGAACATTAATAATGGGAAGCTTGATTTTCCGAACAGTGGCCCAGCTCACACCAGCATCAAGCAGACAAAACTGGTTTAAATCCAAGACTTTCACAGCATAAGACACAGGCCTGGATTTTTTTTTTTTTTCCTAACTTGTACCTATATGTGTTAAAAACTTAGGAAAACCAACATATGATAAGATTAAAAATAAAGAGAGTTCACTTGGGAATCACTGAAGGTGTGATTCCACAGAAATTGAAGTTGATCAAAGCTTGGGCTGCTGCAATGTCACTACGTTCTCCTCCCACAGCTATATGTTTCCCCTCTTTTTGGTAACATTTATAATCTCTGACTGCATGATAGGCTAGATCAGAATGCTTACCTTACTGGGGGCAAAGCAGTGTTTTTGTAAGGTTAAGACCCATTTACCTAATTTTCCCGAACTTGGAGCTTTTCCAAGGTTCCGGGCTTGAAGGTTGCTTTGACTATGATGGTATCTTGTTGTTCAGGCCTGGGGTGAAAATGTTCTTAACCAGGAGGTGTTTACTACAGTCCAACCTTGAAAGGAGCCTAAACAAGCCTAAAGAATTTAGAAAATTTTATATGAAATGGGGTAACAGGGTTTGGTAAGTGTGAACTATAATTCTAAAGTGTGACAGACTATACAGCTATATTAAAGTCTACAAAAGCTAAAAATCCTAAAAATTCAAAGGCATCAGCATGAATACCCAAATACTGGCTGAAGTACAAAGGCTACAGTCAAGAAGTGTTTCAAAAGCTAAAAGGAAAGGAAGAAACAAAGGTGGCTTTGTCCTTGGTAGGGTTGAGAAAGGCATCCAGGGGAGTTGTACCATGAAGCATGCAAAAAAAGAACAAGGAGGATTGTGCTAAGCAATAACATATGAAAAATGTTACTGCCAAAGCCAGTTATTACAGCGGTATTGATTGCTGTGAGCATTGCCAATAAATATCACCTGTGCACGAGAACAGTTCCATGTATGCACACTGCAGAGACTGGAGGGATAGCTTCTACCTGCATCCCTGAAAACATAGAAGAGGAGAAATGACCAGCACTACTCCAGGGCAAAGCACAGTCTGTTTGGCAACTTTTAAGCACAAAAGCTGAATTAAAGAGACATGTTGAAACTACATTGTAGAGGGGTAGCAGCTAATAGAAAGTTACAAATGTTTCCTTAGCCAAGAGGAAGGCAGCACAGCAGTTCCTGACTATGAAAAGGCTGATCAAAATTACTGAACTCCCCTATTCTTAGTGGGAAACAAAATGAAACAACTCCAAAAGAAACCAAGTTATCTGGAAGAATGGGGGAGAAAACCAATCCGTTCAGTTTTGACTTTTATGATATCGACCTTACAACCACCTGTGCCTGCAAGGACTGCCAACCCCAGTACCTTACATCTGCAGAAGGCAATCAATCTGGAAAAGATTTGCAGTTGGCAATAGGTGAGAGGTCAAAAAAAATCAGTAGATTATTTACTTATGGTGTAGAAATACGAACAAGCAGTAAATTTGTGAAAACTTTACCACTACAAATTCTAAAAAGGGCTTCACCCAACGCTATAGATTACTAAGGAGAGCAAATTGTCAGCACCTAGAGTGTTTCAGAGCTATGGAGAAAGTGTTGAAAGATAAGTAGTATGCTTCAGTAAGGACTGAGGGTGTCCATATCACAGAGGGAAGCAATATAGATCCTGGGCATGGTATTCAGGAAGCAGAAGGCAGCTGAACTTAATATGTGAAAAACCAAACCTTCCCTTTGCAGAACAAAAAAAGACTTTTTTGGGGCACAGGTAGGATCTTCCCAAGGGATTCATGTTATCTCAGCTGGAAAGAGGTGTGCAGAGAGCTGCGGTCTGGGTTCACTGGGATGGGAAGCATCCATAATGAATTTTCTGAGAAGTCTTCGCTTTTGGCTGATCCCACTAAAAATCCCTCTTCCCCCTACTGTAGTAGTGTCTGCCTCTTTCTCACCTTGGAAGCAGTAGTTAGATAAGTTGTGCCTCTCTTCTTGCTTTTGGGAGAAAAACTGCTTTGGAGCAATGTGATTTTCACTTCTCTATCTGACTGCATGTCAGACCCACAGATGTTTTAGGCTGCAATCGGCAGAGTAACTCTAAAATGGGCAATGGTGTGTTCAGCTCTATGTTCCCTGTTTCTACCAGCTCACTAGCGCTGTGCTTGTCAACTGCCCCCAGACCGATAAAGGGCTCATGTGCACTTCCAAATGCCATCACACAGGCTCAAGCATACTCCTTTGCTGGCAAAGCAGGTCCCTGCTCTGCTTTGCTCTCTGCTAAAAAAAAAAAAAAAAAAAAAAAAAGCGCCTCTCTCNGCTCTTTTGAAAAAAAAAAAAAAAAAAAAAAAAAAGTGCCTGTTGGATCCTCCCTGCACAGCTGGATTTCATTTTCTGTGATTTGTATGTAGTGGGCTAACACTGAAGTTTTTCTTTTTTGGTAATAAAATTACTAGGTTGTATGCTATTACTTGAAAACTGACTCCAACAGTGTTTCAGAAGGCAAAGTGTTTTAACAAGCATTCACTAACCTTACTGCCTATTTATTTAAACCAGTAATTCATGCTTTTTTTTAAAAAAAAGGCACTATGTCGAGGAGGCTGGAGGGAAGTCCCCACATAGCCCAAAAGCCCCTCAGCCCAACCATTAAGCACTTCCTTAAGAGAAAAGAATCCATCCTGCTTCCTCACTTGGAGAGTAAGCTGTTCACGGCCTGTCTGGTGTGATCCTTCAGGCTCTTGTTTTATTATTTTCTGCTTTCCCACTAATCCTAGGGAGTTCATATACAAACCGTGCAAGATCTTGAAGCAGCAGACTGCTTTACAGTATTAAAGAAGGTAGCAGTAGTGAGTGATTTCCCATGTCTATGTCATCCTAAGCGTGTGTGGGTAACTACATGCTTAATATGGAATTGTTCACATCCTGCACTGCTTAAATAAAGAGTATTTAAATGTAACCAGAGGACAACCCTCCGGTGTCCCTTTCCATTTTAGCCACATACAAAAGCATTCTTTTCTGTGTATCTATGCAAATATAAAACTTTTCCTTGCAAAGGGCTTAAAGGCTTAGACAACATTCTTGGGTTTCCCTTTTTTCACTCCCCCAGAAGGTAAGCTGTGTGTTAGCAGGAAGGATAGAGAAGCGCAACACATTTAAGCAACAGGCCCTTTGCTCATTGTTTTGGCTTAAACTCATAAGTTATCAGAGTTTCAAAAACCCAATCCCTTTCTCAAGCTAGCAGAAGTGCCTCTGTGGTCTTCCCTAGCTGCAGAGCGCTTGCTCTGCTTGCAGAGAGGAGTCTCCTGCCTGGGCTCTGTTAAACTGCAGCACTGGCTGGTGCAGTCCTGCCTGCTGTGCTACAGCCTTCCTATAATCTCAGGGATTTAGCCAAAATCATCCTGTTACCTTGGGTATTTGAGTTTCTGGACAAGTGTGGAAGCACCCTGCAAGGCAACCTGCCTCTGGTGAAGGACGAGCATACTGTGATACCAGGGTTGCTTTAGCTGTCTGAGTCTAAAGATGATGCTGCAATAGCTACACCCATAATTCTGTGCAGAGGAATCTGGCCTTTAGAAACATGATGTCCATCTTCCTCAAGAGCTGCTGCTCTTGCTGAAAGCAGCAGTCATTTTGAAGGGACTATGGAAGGAGCATTGTAGGATGAAGTCTCTCCTTGGAAAGAAAACATATTTAAATTTAGTAATTGAATCAGCTCTCAGGGTCAAAGATCTGCAGAGATCTTTGAAACTATGTAAGCAAGTAAGGGAGTAATGACTGGATCTAGGCTTTTGTCACTGGGACAGTGAGATGCCACGGAGAAATGGATGTGATGCAGTGCTGTATCGCTCCTTCCCACCTGCCATACTTCACGGACAATCAACATGTGCAATTCAGAGAAGCCTGAGGCATTATAACTGGTATTGACTCAGAGAGGGGCATTGAAGACATTCCCATGCAATCCTGTTTCTGTGTGCTGTAACTGTGTGCAGGTCTCCCAGCATGTGAACTCACCAGTCACAGTGCCACAGGCAGGCACCAGAGTAAAGCTGGTATGCATGAAGGGCAAAGCATGTCCGGTGGACTTCCTGCACTACAAACAAAACAGAAAGCACTAGCAAGATTCTCATGAGAATGAATCACACCTGACTGGGGTTATAGCTGGTTATGTTTGCTGCAAATACTTCAACTTTCACACTTTTAACTTATTATACTGTCAGCTACGTTCCATGTCATTGACAGCGTATAGACTTTGCCATCAGCATCTGTAGCAATAGTACTTGCAAGATTGATTGTTCCATGTTTTTTTTTTCCAATTGTTTTTTTATTGTTCAGAAGCATTTTTTTTTTGCTGCCATAACCTTGTATCTCCCCATGTAAAGCCCTCTCTATACGAGCAGGAACTAATGTACAAACTCAGGTGAGTGAGGAACCACTGTTGATGATTCTGTTTTAAATACATTTCATGAGATACTTTGTGGTCTGTTTTGTCTGTTCATTTTTATTTGAAAAAACTCTTCCAGATGGACCCTGCAATGAAACTTCTCTAATGTGAAGGCACTTGCATACTTTCAGCCTTGCTGCTTCAATCACCCCAAAGTGCATTGGATGTTTCAGTAGAGGCTGTTCCATGTTTTGTGACCATTCCGGCAAAAGAACAGGGGCTGGAGTTTGTGATTTCGTGCATTTTCCAGCCTCAGTCTTCATCAGTGATCACTGAAGGAAAGACAAGATTGAGCACTGTATTTGCTTCTCAGAGGGACAGGTGGAGAATAAAATGTATTGTTGTGTTCATGTCTTCACATGTGAAGTTGAAAATGGGAACAAGTGTTGTAAGTAGGTGAGAATAGAAATAAGTATTTATATCAAAAGAGGAGGTGTTGATATGTGGCTTTACTGCTTATAAATCTGGATAAATTGCACGTTTGAGTAGCATATTATTGAAATGCCTTAGTGAAAACTTTACATAAAAATCTATTAAAATTACTATGTATATGATCAGAGTTTAGATTTGATTTTGATTGACTGAGAGGAGATGTTGGGTGGAGACGATGAAAAGTAATGTAGGTGAAACTATGATTAACCAATATGCTTTCAGCGTGAGAAATGCATGAGATCAGTAGAGAAAGGAGGTCTGATTTTCCTCTCCCCCTCAATTTTGTGCAAACTCAAGTATTTGACAGCTTCTTTGGTTTAGTTTCCACAAGAGTGGACAGTTAATACACAACACTATTGATAAATATATATATACCTTTAAAAAAGAGGATGAAGGGAATGGTTAAATGGATGATTCCCAAAATGTGGTCTGCAGCTAATATGCAGAGCTATAGTTAGCATTAGCAGTTTTGAGCTTCTCAACTGTATACACTGATACTCTGTGAGAAAATATGACACTCGAAACAGTTTGAAAGTGTTTGTTAAAAATTAGGTAACTGAATGAATGAAGCTAGTTCACTCAACTACTAGCAGAAATGATCAGTGACTTGCTGAAAGTTGCCGTTAAAAACTTTTGGTTTTTTACAGTCCTGAAGATCTGGAAAAGAGTACGCCTTTTGTTCACCTTCTTCTACAAATAGAGGTGTCAGCTTATGCTGATATAGAATAACCAAATTTATTAATACATTGGTGTTTGAGCACTACACAGATAGCAAGGTGATCACTAGCCTTTTATTTGATAAAGTAATCTGCAAGAAGAAGTGTAACTTAAAAGTCAAAAAGCTTCAACTGCAGTCCATATGACTGCAAGCAGATAGCACGAAGCATATTTCCAGCTAATGGTTACTTTGGAAACCTTTGCCTATGGCTTCTATTGTTTTAAGATCATTCATGCAGATGCAGATTCCTGGAGTGGTTTAGTTATGCTTGCCTCGCCACATAACAGGGGCTGGGAGTAAGTCTTCTGTAGGGAACGTTTCAGCACTGTATTTTTCTGGTTTTTTCCAGAACTGTTTTTCTTTTGTGAGGACAATTAGTAGGGAGAACAAAACTGGAAGCTTGTTTTGAAGGTTTTGAAGGCTTTTTGACTTGACCAGTAACTAAAGACATATGCGTAAAAGAGAATAATTATTCTCTTGGGAACCTAAGACAGCCTGCTGTTCATTTTACATCAACACCAGCTTCCATACTTGTTTTACTCAAAATTAATGATGAAATTCCCATTGCCTTCAGTACTGTTGCTTGTAAGTCTTAGGTCTGGTCTTTGACTTGGTTGTCTGTTTGAGTTAATGTACGTGTGAGGTGTTATTTACCTGCAGTTTAGGTATCTAAAAAAATATATGCGGGAATATCATACAAGGGAAACTGCCAGTAAATCAGAGCAAATCACTTTTCCCTTTTAGAAGAGATATATTGTTTGTTTGGAAAGGGCAAGAGCAAGAAGCAGCTTATTTTTCAAAATTCAATTTTGTCTCTGTTAAGAAAAAATGTTTTTGCTTTATTATTTTTTTTTCTTCTTTCCCCTAGTAATTCTGACCATTATTAGGATTCCTTGAATGTATACACCTGGTGCTTTAGGTGCATCATGTAGCTGGCAGCTTCATTTCTGAAGGCAGCAGAAACCTGTAAAGAAAGACTGAATTAACAGGTGTTTCTTCAAGCCATAAGCTGCCGAGGAGAGTTATAAGATGTCTTGAAGCATTGCTGTATAGAAAAAAAGGAGTATACTTTTATTCATATCCATGATCCTTGGACCAGCAGTGATGACTTTATATTTCTGCAAAAGCAATAGAGGGAAGACATTAGCAAAAAAGAACAAAGCAAGGCAACTGAAGAACTAAAACATATCTCCAAGACAGGGTGCAGAATCTTAATGGCTGGAGACCTTCAAAAATGAATTAAGACATGCTCTTTCCCCAAGGCAGGTACCTCATGTGTACTTTGTGTAACCGATGTGTGCTGCTATCGTGATACCAAATAAGGACAGAGAACTCCAACAGCTCTGCTAATTTGGCTTTTGTTTTTAACATAAAAAAACAACACATCAGACAGCAGTAGTTAAATAAGTAACCTGCATTACTTGTACAGAAAGCTATATATATACAAGTTTGTCATTCTGTTTTCTCTTTAAAAATTCCTAAAATATCCAGCAATCCTTATCTTACTGAGATGCTGCCAAGTCACAATTCAGAAGACAGACATGTGAAATTAAATCAACACAGTGGCCACTCCAGATCAGATCCTTCATGTTTATCCTGTGCACAGTTACACAGATACTATGGAACATGTTTTGCTTTTAAACAAAAGAAAATACTTCCCCAAATACTTTGCTTTTTGTTAACTAATGTACCAGAAATTTCCATCACATCGTCATCATCATCATTGTTATTATTATGTTATTAAGGAATTGTCCTTCATTCTGTGCATAACTACCATTTCACAAGTTAAAAACATCATCCCTTTCTTGCGTCATAGTTTATAAAGCACGCTGTGCACAATGAAGCAGATCCCCAATTAAATGCAAGTGCTAATTAAAATTAGGAGAAATACACTATTACTGTTCATTCTAGAGGAACAAAATTCTGGGGAGATTTAAAAAAAAAAAAAGCCAAAATAGTTTTATCTGTACAATTATTAATATTGCACTTTTTATACAAGAAATCCTAATAAATATACAGTAAAGATACACATTTACATACATAGAAAAGAATTACTCTTTTTTAAATAAAAAGTTACGCTGACGCTTAGCAACATTATTTCTTGAAAACCCATTTGTACTAAGAGCATTCACTGCCAGCTGTGTTTTGAAATAAGCCAGTTTGAGACTGCTTAATGTCATGAACCTGGCAGTGACCTCAAAAATGGACTCCCAGTTTTGCTGAAAAATCCACGTCATGGAAGTTGCAGCATAGTAGAACTTGAACAGCATTTCATTAGCATACCACAACACACCAGCAGCGCCAGGGGTTACAGGAGAGGCACAACCATCCTATTTAATTTAGAGGTCTTGAACCAAAACCTGATATCCAGGTAGTTCTTTAAAGCTCCACAATTCTCAACCCCTAATTTGCAGATTTCCTCTAATTTTAGGGCCCTATTCTAAGTAGAGCAGAGAATGCACAAGAACTTAAAGCATGGAGCACTTCACTGGCTGAATAACCACTGCAGCTGGCCAGGAGTAGAGACTCACAGACTGCATGCAAAATCATGCTGTGGGTGTGATGTTTGAGTCCCACTTATTAGATTGTATCTTCAGGGTGTTATACATGGCCCTAAATATCTGAGGCTTTATAACACCTGTCTTGCTGTGAGAGGCAGCTGGAGAGGAGCAAATTTGTTAAAAATTACTTGCATTAGTCCCCTGGGGCTGATGCTGAATCCATTCTGTTTCTACTCACTGGGAACAACCATGAGAAATCAAAATCAAGCTCTTTTCTACTACATGTCCAAAAGGCTTGACTGTCAGGAGAGGGAAATTTTGTGTTAGCAGGTTAGAAAAACCCACTTATTCAAGTTCCTTTACAAAACCCCAGGTCTGAAAGCACCTGAACTCTGGGAACTGGTACTCCTCTCTTTTCTAAATAAGTGTTAGTAGGATGCAGTATGTGAAGTACCTTCCATTACCACAAACAGTTTCTATCTTTCCTGCCTGTGCTGATTAGAGAACAGAATTTGCAGGTTTGTACTGTAGTCTGTCAAGCAGACCATATTTTCTCTCCTTTGCCTGGATAATAATTAACATCATCACCTCACCTCTGTACTGAGGGCAACCCTTCAATCCCCAACTCTCCCTCACAAGCTGAAACTCAGAACATATTCAGGCATCTTTTAGATCCACTTGTTCAACTTCCCCAGACACCAGACCATCAAAGATGACAAGGATGTCCCACTGAAATAATTTCCAGGCCTGAGGTGAGAAGGAGAGAGTGGTTTAGAAATTAAAAAGAAGGGTTACAATCTTGGATGTAACAAATAAGTTTTTAAAGCAGAATCATATGCTTGTGTTTTCAAGGTAGTCTAAGACAGATCAAATATCCATATAATTCACAGTTTAGTTTAGCCTTTTTTTTTTCTCCAGTACACTATGACCTGTCAAACTGAGAGGGTTGAGTGCATCCTTAGTCACTTTGCAGATGACACTGCTGGAGGGAAGGAAGACTCTGCAGAGGGCTCTTGACAGACTAGATTGGTGGGCTGAGGACAACTGTCTGAGGTTTAATAAAGCAAAGTGCTGGGTCCTGCCCTTGAGCCACAACAACCCCATGTAACAATGCTACAGGCTTGGGCAAGAGTGGCTTGAGAGATGTTCAGCAGAAAGGGACTTGAAGAGGGCTAGTCAGCAGCATGAACGTGAGTCAGCAATGCCCAAGTGGCCAAGAAGGCCAACGACATCTTGGCATGTATCAAGAATAGTGTGGCCAGTATGACCAGGGAAGTTATTGCAGTGCTGTACTTGCTGCTGGTAAGGCTGCACCTTGAATCCTGTGTTCAATTTTGGGCCGCTCACTACAGGAAAGACACTGAAGTGCTGGAGTGTGTTCAGAAAAGGGCTACAAAACCAGTAAAAGGTCTAGAAAACATGTCATATAAGCAGCAGCTGAGGGAGCTGTGGTTGTTCAGCTGGGAGAAGAGAAGGCTCAAGGAGTATGTCATTACTCTCTACAACTACCTGAAATAAAGTTCTGGTGTGGTGTGGATTGGTCTCTTCTGTCATCTTTCAGATGAAAAGATGAGAGGAAATGCCCTCAACTTGTGCCAGGAGAGGTTCAGATTAGGTATTAGGAAAACAAACAAACAAACAAACATGGTGGCATAGGTCTCTCTGACTCTTTATGGTCTACCCTCATGACCATGTTTTGCTGCATTCTGTCTCCCAGATTCATAGAAGGGAAAACTTTTCAAGACCCTTTACAACAATGATTTGGTAAAAGGTGTTCTATTTTTTTTTTAAGGGAAATAAATAAATAAAATGAAAAAGATATTTCCATTCCATTTGTATTTTCTGCAAAAGCCCTTGCCTCAGTGAAGCAAAGCTGTGATCCCCTTGTTCCTCCATTTTCATTTTGTCTGTCTTCAAGATTTTCCACAAGTCCCACAGCAACGTGACTTAAACTGGGTGAGCTGGCAGAGTTTGAGCTGCTTCACTTTCTCACAGTACCTTGTAGTGTCTCTGCACTCCACTGCCAAAGGGGAAACAAAAAGAAGAAATGGTGATGAAACAAGGAAGGTAGGAATCCTTACCTGAGGACATTTCCTTGGTTGGTCAAGAGGAAGACCTTTGTGTTGGGAGGTCTCACCATGAACGTGAGCTTGACTTGCTGCAAAGACTGACTGTGGACTGCAAGTAGTCAAAGGCTCAAAGGAGAATGGGCAACCTTTGCTTTTGGAGCAAAGGTTGGGCAGAGGGCTTCTGAGGCTGCTCCAACCCTGTGTTTGTCATCTACCAGAATTTTAGAGAGGCTCTAGGAGTTTCCTAACAGTTGACCAACCAAAGATGAAGTAGCAAATAAAACTGGAAACTTACTTCAACAGAGTAACTCAGAGACACTTTGGCCTACCTCTTACATTTGAAGAGCCAGTGTGTGGGAGGATGTTTTTCACACATGTGTTGCACAAAACAGGGCAGTATGAAGATGTTAAGACACTTTTTGAACTCCCCTGGGGCTTAGGTGCTGGAAACTCTTGGACAGTTTTTGAGGCCCACAGACTCCTGCTTTTTAGCTCCAGGCTAGAAAACTGCCCAGTATCCCTGCAAGATGTTGGGTGGATTGTTGCCTGAGGGAGTCCCACTTCCCATGCCAAGGATGGAAAAGGGATACATCACAGGGCAGTTGTACAGCTCTCTCCAGTTATGTCTGTGCCAAATAACTCCACTGTTATGTACATGTGGGACATTTCTATGTAGCAGAAAGAGGATGGAGTGACAGTAAAGGTCTTGCTTGGTACCTGTAAGCTCCCTCATCCCTTCAGCTTCCATTAGGACCCCCAAAACTCATCATGAATTTGGACCTATGTAGTCCACTTTGCCTCTACTGAGAGGGAGTGTCACAGCTGGTATGGACATAGGCAAGCACAGTGATTCTGCTGCTGCATCTGCAATGACTGCACAGCAACTGGCTTGCAATTTAGAGGATGGGAGCATTATTCCCAAACGGGCACATCTGTTCTCTTTAGTTGGTTTGGTTTTGTTTTTTTGTTTTTTTTTTTTTAATATTAGTAGCTTTTCTAGTCCTTTGGCAGGTCCAATCTGTTGCCTGTCACCTGAAAGAAAACAGCCTTGCCTGATTTCCCATCATCAACCTACTGACAGATTTGGACTATAGCCAGAAGTTTGGTTGTGATTCAGGTTTTTCTTTCTGTCTGTACCATTAACTGTAAGTTAATGATAGAATCACAGAATGGTTTGGGTTGGAAGGGAACCTGGAAGATCATCCTTTTCCAACCTCCCTGCCATAGGCAGGGACAACTTCCACTAGACCAGATTGTTCAGAGCCCCAGCCAACGTGGCCTTGAACACTTCCAGGTATGGGGAATTCATAATTTCCCCAGGCAACTTGCACCGTGCCTCACCACCTTCACAGTAGAGGGTTTCTTCCTAATATCTGATATCTAATCTAAACCTACTCTCTTTCAATTTGAACCCATTCCCTCTTGTCTTGTCACTACATGCTCTTGCAAATAGTCTTATCCCATCTTTCCTCTACGTTCCCTTCAGGCTGAAGTTAGGACACCTCGGAGCCCTCTCTCTTTCAGGCTGAAAACCCCCAATTTTCTCAGCCTTTCCTCACAGAAGAGGTGCTCCATCCACCTGAACAACTTGGTGGCCCTCCTGTGGGCTCACTCCAGAACACTATGAATTATTTCTCATGCTATTAGCAAGGGGACACAATCCCAGCACTGACACCATTTCCAAAAAAACCCACAATGGGCATCATTCCTCTCTGGGACGCTGAGTTTTGGACACTGGATTTTGCAGATGTTCAGGCTGGAGGTTCCCCAGGATGCCCAGCTGCAAGATCTAGTGCTGCATTTCTGAGAGACAACTCCGCCTTCTTTCCTACCCCTGCACTGCTCTGCATCCCCTCCTCTCAGCAAAGTACCATTTTCACAGGGTGTGATGTTGCAGCGCTGCCAGTTTGACGGTCTTGGCCTCCAGGAGCAGTGATGCTCCATCACAGGTTTGTTGGTGCGGATGTGCACACAGTCGACGCGCCGGGACTGGAAGCCATAGTTTCCACACGTAGCTGTGCAGACGGTCCACAGGCTGACCCTCCAGTGCACACCACAGATGTCGGTCCAGCAGTTCTGGGTGCTCATCGGCCTGTGGGCAGGAGGGAGGGAAGGAAGGGTGAACAGTAGGCATCGCATATCCCAAAGGTACTTCACTCAGAGCACTGCATGGATTAGGTCTTCAGTGGGTGCAGGTGAGGTAACTGCTCTCAAGGACCAGACCCTCAGTGGATGCACACTCAGTGGATCCACATTATATTAGAATATAATACTGGGTTAAATGACCATTTGAACTATTTGAGGATTTGGCTGAAATGTCCACTCCATGAAGGGCCAAACCAGAGGTCTGCTGAAAGGTGCAGTGAGTGGTGACCAGTGTGGTCCAGCAGCACTTCATAACTTTTTATGACTTTACATCCAGGTAGAACAAAACCAATTCTCTGAAACCCCTCTTTTCCTTTCAACATAGTCTCACAGAAGATGCACAGGCAAACTTGGTTCCTATCTATTTGTCACACAGATAATGAAAATGCATGACTAGGAACCAATGAGCCAATTACATTAATTTTCAGTCATGATCAGTCATGATTGGCATACCTAAGGCTTAGGTAAAGTCAATGTCTTTACAATGTTGTCAGTGGAGTTTTCCTCAGTTAGAGTCTGTGTTTAAATAATTGAGAAGAAGACTGGTAGCTTAAGGAGAGATAGCACAGCCTTTCAGTCATATTTGGCATGCACAGAAGACTTTCCAGATCCACTGGCCTGGATCTCCTAGGAACAAATAAGGAAGCCTGGGCTTAAGTCTGATGAGATTTGTAACACATAACTGCACAGATTGCAGAATGACCTCTTTGTTATGTAGGGGAAACCCATAAGTTGTCAATTAAGTCACTAGACCATTTAATATCTCTGAAAAGGTTGTGGATCCATACATAAGAGATGTCCTACCTTGGTAAGGAACTGCATTGATCAGATGATACAGAAGTTCCATCTTTGGTCTGGCAAAGTATCTGTCTGTGCTGTACAGCCAGTCGCGGTCCAATGCAAGGCCCATGACACTGTGAACAGAGAAGAATCACCTCAGGGAGGTGAAAGGCAGGGCCACATTCCCGTTTTATAAGACTGCTAGGGAAACAAAATGCACACTGCCATTCAGTGACTGTTGAGATTTCAAGCACTTTCTGTACCACTGCAGGCTTTGAAGGCGGAGTGTGAGTCATCTTCTGCTCTACCTCACTCCCTTCCAGCAGCGCTAAAACTGAATTTCTGTATCTCCTCTGTAGATTCATTACCTCTTCTCTACAATAGTTCAATCTTATATACATCTGCTATGGCAAATTAAATGCTCTCGTGTCATTAGCCAAGAGCCTATGATCCATACAGGGAATCTCAATATACTACTTTTATTGTGCATTTTGCAGCTTGTACTATCACAACTTATGACCAAATAACTAAGAATGCATTGAACCAACTTTGTAAAACTGGGTTATTTTAAAATAAAAAAATCTTTCTGCCTCAAACCTATCACAATCATCAATCCTGGCTCCTGCCAGCCAGGGCTGAAACACACTCACTGGCTGGTAAGGGGACTTAAGACTCAAAGAAAGCTATTTCCCAGATGTGCCACCTGTCACTGTAACAAGGAACTGCAGACCTTTCCACTAGGGATGATATGGGGTTTGCAGTAGAAGTCCTGTTCACAAGCAGCATTTCTAGGGATCACGGGAAGCTACAGAAATTCAAGCAGGTAGTGCATCATATATAGAGTTGTAAGAGCCAAGCAAATTAGTTGCCTCCTCAAAAGTTTGCAAACTATAACCTAAAGACACCAGGTTGCAAAATCACTTCACTTATTATCTGTCTCTTAGTCCTAGTCCATACTATAAGGCTGTCCTTGGACTGTTGTCTCGGTCCTTACCTGGCTCCAGGAGGAGGCCACCCACTCAACACAGGGCTGCCTGTTACAGTTCTGTGTGTCCACAGGCCGCTTGGACACCTGGGCACAAGCCTCATTTGACATTGGGACAGAGCTGCCTTTTGCTGTCAGGCGCTGACAGGTCACTCGCCGCATCTGGATGCCTCCACCACAGCTCCGCGTGCAAAGAGACCATGATGTCACCATCCATCTGTGAGAGAAAGGCGAACAGGTCAGGAAGCAGGTACGTGCCACCATCTGCAGGATCACTGGCATCATCAGGTCTTTATGTATCGGGCCAAAGACAGGCAACAATAGCTTGGTTCATTTAGGGGGTGATCCTCGAAGGTACTGAATGTCTCAGCCTCCCATAGCAGTCACTGAAAACTTCTCAGAAGATGAGAGTTGAGAAAAAAGCACAATTTTCATTAATTTATCTTTATCAAGGCTCTTTGGGCCTCCAAGTCATTTCCTAGCTCTTAAGGCTGTTTCTAGAGGCTTGGCACAGGGGTCGGGCGTGGATGCTCTTATACCACTGTACCCCAGGTGCCTCGGTCAAACGCTACAGTCACAATGCCAGCAAGGACTAGCCCAGTAGCACCCCTTAATAGGGAAAACTACCTCTGTAAAGTTGCTGGAGCAGCTTACAGGCCACCTTGAACTTCCTGGTGAGAGAGTAGCCAAAAGCCTGCTGAGTTCTGCTGGTGCTTGCCTGCTCTGTTGTAGCCCCGACAGCTAAGATAATTCAGAAGAGCCTAAAGATTACTCAGGGACAGTCAGCCCAGGGGACAAAAGACACTGTTCTCCTTTTCTCTTGAGCTCAGATCATGCGTTTGTCAGCTGAGGCTGAGGCTCTGAACCCCTGTGTACTGGTATTTAAAAACTCTTAGTCTAACTAGCTAAAAAGCTGTAACAACAGAAAATAATAGTCCATTACATTTTGTTACTTTAAGGATCATTAACTGAAACACTCGTGCAGTCAGGTTTGTGAAAGAGTTAGGAATAGGAAGAATGCAACTGATTGCTAGTTTCCGGAACAGTTTTATGGTCAAGACAGAATATTGCTTCTTTAAGCGTCTGGATCCTAGGCAGGATTTGTGTGGTTTGGGGAGCAAAATACTGCCTATCACATTCTTCACCAGAAGTGTTTATGATTACTTTACAACATAGGCAATAGGCATTCTCCAGTCCCAGGAAGAGGCATCCATTTCTATTTCTCAGTCTTTTGCAGGTGATTTACTCCCATGGTCACAGAAACAAGTATAAACAAACATACTCTCAACACATACAACAAAAACACTGGTACTTTTTTCAAGCAGTTTGGTGAAGTTGAACCTGCAATTTCTGCACTCGTCATAAAGCTCTGCTCTGCATGTCAATCAACTTTTATTTCCAAGCTTACATCTCAGCAGTTTCTCAGGACTTGAGGGAGGATTTTGGGTTGTGTTACAACTTGGGGAAGGTATAAAAAGACATAAAACATTCCCATGGAATTTACTGCCGTCAAAAAACTGCTGCTAATGAGTGGGTTTCGTATTTCATCAAATCTCTTTTGGTTTCCTTCTTGTGACTCAGCTGGCAACTCAGAAAACATTTGCCTGCAAAGAAGGGTAGGAATATATTTTAAAAGATAATTAAACAGAAATGTGCAATATACCCAAGACATAGAAAGAGTGGTGAATCTGACCACTTCTCCTTGAGTTGCGCAGCACCTCTCCTTGTCTAAGCTTAGACTCTCTTTTTTTAATACAAATCTCAAATCACTGTTGAATGAGGGAAGTTATATATTTCTCTTGAGATACTGACTTTTTGTAAGTGCCTATATACTGAAACACACCATATCCACATTGGAAATAAGGGAGATGAGGGAGTGAAAACACAGAAAAATATGGAAAAAAAAATGTTTATACATCTCAGCTAAGGAGATACTGAATCGTAGAAGCAACAATATTTTTAATAGGCAGGGGTCATAACACTACACTGACTCTTTGGATAGGCATTCAAGATGTATTCTTCTTTGCACCAAAGGCTGTCAAACAAGGAAAGGTTTTGTGTGGGATAAAATCATTGAACCATTTAGGTTGGAAATTATCTTAATATCATCAAGTCCAACCATTCATCCAGCACTGCCAAGTCCACCATTAAACCATGCCCCTAAGCTCCACATCTACTCATCTTTTAAATGGATGATGACTCAACCACTTCCCTGGGCAGGCTGTTTGAATGCTTGTCAACCCTTTCCATGATGAAATCTCCCCTAATAGCCAATATAACTCTCCTGGTGCAAGTTGAAGTCCATTCCTCTTTGTTTTGTCATTTGTATTTTGAAGAAGAGATTGACCCCCGCGCACACACACACACACACACACACACACACTACAACCTCCTTTCAGGTAGTAGTAGAGAGTGATAAGGTCTCCCTGGAGCCTCCTTTTCTCCAGGGTAAACAATCCCATCTCCCCCAGGTGCTTCTCACAGGACTTGTGCTCCAGATGCTTCACCAGCTTCTCCGTGCTTCTTATTTCTTGCAGTAAGGGGCCCAAAATTAAACACAGGATTTAAGGTGTGGCAGAGAAAGACCTAAGCATAGCCAAAAGTCTTTAAAGCTGTTCAGGATCCTTTAACAGTAACGAAAACCAAGGAATTACATGGGCAGAGAGTTAAAAGTCCAAGGTAACTACAAACCTTGGAAACTCCAAAAAGAGGCAGAACTCACTCTGAGCACCCCTCATGCCATCTGATGGGATGTTTCCATTTTACAAAAGAGATTTCCACTCTGCTAAGAAAATACTTTGCAACTACAGCTACAGTCCTGCCCATATCAATATTCAGGCAACACAAGAACTCTGAATTAAACCACAAAGTAGCTGCTAAACTTAGTTTCTTGTCTTTTACATTGTCTAACTAAACTGCTATGAAGCCATGAGGAACACAAAAAAAGAAATGATCCTATAGTTCTTGGGTGACAAAATTCCCACATGTATAGTTCTCAGAAAAGGCATGATAACAGTATCCAAAATAGAATGAAGCTGGAATCACCCAAGACAACTCAACCTGTAAACTTTATTAATGTGAAATTTATACTTTATTTTCTAACCTAATTACTGAAGGAATGAGCTCTCTTTCTACCAGGTACTGTCGATGTTTTCCACAAATTTTGCTACAAAACCCCTATATGTCTCGGTTAATCACTCATAAATTCCCTTTTAGCCATGACTTCTCCAAACAGGCACGAGAGAGGCTGGTAGTTCTGCGAAGAACTTCTCAAGCACATCTTAAATGCATGTGTGACATTTTTAATATGAGACATACAAACCGTGAAGGGCAGTCTCTTCTGTTGCATGCAACGGGCTGCAGAGATGGCTTGGGTGTCTCTCTGCAGTAGGATGTGTTGACTTCAGCCCCATCCAGCAAACACCTCAACTGGGGCAGCTGCACCCCTTTGTGGCCACAGGAAGCCGAACAAGCTGTCAGTTTGTCCACTGACCACTGGTATTCTGCCAAAAAGTGTGGGAGAGACATGTTAACACTCAAAAACTGACAGCAGGAATCAATTAGAAAAGAGGGACTTGAAGACGTTCTCCAGGGTGAAATACATGGACTCAGTGAAGGGTAGCTACTGGCACCAACAAGGCATCTGATGTGAACCACTGACTGCCTTTGGTGTAACAAACCCAAGTGTTGTTGCTTAGAAGCATGAGGCATGGAAAGTGAGTAACATGGTAGAGCAGATAAGTGAAGCCAGATGACAGTGATGCAGGATGTTGCATCTATACTTTTAAAGGTGTGTGGTTTAGAAGATGTGGTTAACTGCAGTTACCAGCAGTATCTATGATTCTACGATCTTAAAACAGTGTGTTTCCCACCAGATAGGTCATACAGATCATCCATCCCAAAGATAAACAGAAGAGTTGCAACATGCAATTTTAAGGCAAAATTGAAAGAAAAGTTAAATTCTTCACTATCTGTCACTGATAACTGGAGCAATGAAAGCTGCATATTCAATTCCAACCCACTTGCACCACTTTCTTCTGTGGCTTTATCACCTTCATCTTATTTCTAGAAAAACTATAACTGTTCCAGCATTTTTACTAGTGAAGGGTTTTCAAGAAACTCTGAAACACTGACTTTAGCAGATTAACAGAAGGGCTTCAAGTTTTAGGGCTTTAAACTGTGACGCCTCTGTCTTGAAATTTCTGGACAAGAAAATTGTCCAGACTCACCATAAGTACAGTTTGAATCAGTAAGGTGTGTTTTATGCTCAGCAGGCCAGAAATGGCCTGATGTTGTTTTGGTAACGTAAAACCACTTTAAAAGACACTGTAAGGTACCTGGGAGTCCTGAAAAACTATATCCACGGTCATAAAGCAAAAAACCACCTTTTTCCTGGTGTATATGGCTTCAGAGAGAAGTTCAGGATGAGAAAGGTAGTGCGGGGAAGCCCATGGCAAGACTTTTCCAGGACTACAGGACTGAAACTGTATAGTTACCTTGTATAGCCAGGGACATTTTTTGTGTGAGTGAGCCAGCCTCATTTTGAGCAAGGCAGCTGAATTCACCATCACTGAAATCACTGACATTGAGTATCTGAAGTATCCGGCCTGCTGCCAGGAGATGATGTCGCAGACTGAGAGGCTCACTAGAGTAAAGCCAGGTGATGTTTGGGGTTGGTTGACCTTCAACAGCACAGCCTAAAAAACAGGATCATGAAAGAAACCTATTGAGTATCTAACGAGTACTGAACTTGCTACAAAATTCCATGCTCTGAAGTGGTCAAAGTTAGGGGAAGTAGTCAATTCCATCCAATTTTCTCCTCATAATGATGAAAAGTAATTCTGTAATAATGAATATCTTCTCGTCTGTTGGAAAAAAAAAAAAAACAAATCCAAAAGGCAGCTAATCAGAAATAGGAAAAATCTCAGATCAGTTATTATTTATATTATGCCTTCTAGAGTTCCCACTATTTTGGATCATCCTCATTTTGGTACTGAAGAAAGTGGGATAGGGAGGTAACACACCTGGCATAAACTCAAGGAGTATGCTTGAACATGCCATACAAACAGAACTTGGTCTCCAAAGTTCCTATTTAAACCACAAGGCCACCTTACTCTTCCTTTTTTTTTTTAAAATTTTTGTTTGTTTGTTTTGTTTTGTTTTGGTTGGTTGGTTGGTTTTTTCTGGGGGTTTTTGCTTGGATAGTTGGGGTTTTTATAATAAAGATCAGATTTTTTTTTGTTACACAAAAGACTTGTTAAAAAACCAAAGAGCCTTTATAGGTTTTTGTTGTTGTTGTTCTGTCACAGCAATGGGATATCCAAGTAATAAACAACCAAAACCAGCAGCTGAAAAACCCTGATGTCCTGAAACATTGTGTAAAGCCTATGCATCAGCAGCACAGCTGATGAGGCTCGGGTGCATAGTGAGTTCCTTGCCTGTTGACCTGAGGGGAGTGTATCTACAAGACTCTGTGGTCTTCATACCAGCTGCACACTTCACCAGTTTCATGAAAAACTGCAGAAAATTTGAGACTGGCATAACTTGGAAAAGGCAGCTAAGTTGCCTTTCCTGTTTCCTAGGGAAAAAAAAAAGAACTAGGCAGTTTCCATGGTGCAACACATCCACACCAGTTGCAGGGGGTGGGGAGCCAGAAATACCATGTGTGAAGGACAGTATGTATTACTTGGACTGCTTGTGGCTTAGGCTGGTCCTGCATTCCTGTGCCTGTCACTGCAACATGAAAGTCCTGTCTAAGTTTCTCTGAATGCAATCTCTACTGCTTGCTAGTTTGTTATACTGAGGCTTTGTACTGTTTGCTTACATTAGTATGCATGTGAATGAATGATGCTATTGTATACAAAATCCCTTCTGAAAGAAGTATACTATAAAACAAATATAACATGAACAATCACACTAGCACTTTCAAAAGGAATGGGATAAAAAATGGAAGAGTACAAACTTAAAATACTAAAAATGGAAGACTGTTCTACGATTAAGGAATTATTCCATCAGATGTCATCTCCATGTAATTTTATAATAATCACTGAGACAAATAAGGATGTGAATGTGAAGTCTCTGTAAGGATGTGAATATGAAGCCTCTGTAATGAACAGACATTGCAATGTGACATTTTTGTTACTGCTCTTCCTTTCATTCTTGTCTGTCCACCTGAGGAGAATCTTAACTAACATGCACTAAGGAAGTATTGCTCCTACAGGAGAGATAAAATGACTTACAGTTGCTGCAATGAAGATTTTGTTTAAACATACATTTCTTTCCTTAAGAATTGTCTGTATTTTACTGAGGTGCCTGTCACTACAAGAATAAAAATACCATAGCCATTAATTTACCCAGGAAGGCTGAAGACTTTGATTTCCAACCATGAAGAACAAATCTTTGAGAGTTGAGGAACACGTTAGTTTGTTTAGGAACCCTTGGTACCCTTCTTTTGACTTTGGTCACACCTCTAAACTAATAATAGGGGACTGGGCTACTGCAGTCTTTACTTGTGTGCCTTCTGCCATTAATCATAACCTCCAATTACTCTGTTCCTGTGATAGAGGATGCTGCCTTGGCCATGAGAATTTATTTTCTTGCTTATAAAGCAGAAGATTCACACAAGATGTAAAATGACAGTGGTGACCCATGGCATGCACCAGGCATTGCCACACTGAGTGGCAGATTCAGGTGCTGGGGGGAAACCTTCTGCCACTCAGGATTATAAATATTGGTGCTCCCAATGGTGCAGTGGCTACATAAGTCTTTGCTGTGTCCCCTGTTGCTGTCAAACTCTGCCTGCATCCACAGTGGATAAGGGTATGGGCTGGCTACAGCTGCCCTTTGGGGCTTGTTCAACTCTGTGAAATGGATGTTGCAGGGAACAAGGGCTCCCCAGAAGAAGACTGACACACATAGCAGGCTCTGCAGTTGCAATGATGAACTTGCACTGGAAAAGATCTAATTAATGCAGATAAATGTTTAAAAATAAGGAAAAAAGGAAAGAAGAAGGCAGAATGAGAGTGCAAACTGGTCTCAGTGGTCTCACCTCTTCCCTTTTTAAAATTTTTTTATAGGGGTGAGGAGTATGCTATTTGTTTTAATTTCCTTGGCAAGGTCTAATGCAGTTTTATCCTTGGCAGTTATCTCTACCCAGCACTCACATCCTGGCTACAAAGCCATGGCATTCTTTGCTGCTCAGTTCTTTTTCCTGTTTTTGTAAGCTCTTTATTTATTCCTGCTATGTTTCATTTTTTTGTGTTTTTCCCACTCTTGTGCTGAAAAAATAACTCATGCAATTTCCAGGATACTCATTCTCAAGTAAATATGACATGAAAGATTTCAGCCTCGTAAGTTCAAGTCTGTCTACAGAAAAACAACGGAAACAAAAGGGATGCACAGGAAATGGAGAAACTTAACAATAATTGGCTCTGTGGCTTTTGCATACAGTATTCTCATTTTTTAAAGTAACTTGTCTTTCAAGATAATTGTAGTGGTTTGCACAGGTAAGCATATAGTCATGACAACTAACAAAGACACACTGTGATCTCAGTTTTACTGCCTGCATTTGCAAACAGTACTGTCTGTATAGCATAAATGAAGAAAGTGGAAAGGTCAGTTTGATGTCGAACACAGAGGAACTGAAATTGACTTTAGCATGCAAATGGTTCTAGTTCATGCTGGTTTTCTTTTAAAAAATTAGTGTCAGGAAAACCTATACAATCTTCCTAGTACTGAGTATTTTACTTGCTTTATGTTTTATTTCTTCTTCCAAAATGTATATATAAAATATTAGCTAAAGGAACAGCCAGTAATTTGTAATATAGTCGAAAACCCCCAAAAGCTACTCCCTAGATACATTCTACATAAGTAATTATTATTTAAGTTAAACTTTACTAACACCTATCAATCCCATTTCACAGCTGACATTTCCTATACGTTTCCCACCTGTTGTGGGATAATGTTTTATGCATAGGAAGTGAGAACTAGAGTACAATAAAACCCCATGTTCCATTAATATCTCCTTCTCATCTTCCAGAAATAATTTTAATAATTTTAATACCATTTAATGCAGATTAATAACAGTCCTGGTGGACAGTGCTTTATCCTTTCAAAGCTCAACACCTGTCCCTCTAATGCCTGAGAAGGAAAAACTGGCTTTGTTTCCAGATGGCACAGCTTTATGTTATTGAAACCCTTGGGAAGATGAGCAGGGAACACATTTTTAGGACTTTAAATACATTTCATAATGTAAATACAAAAACTACAGCATTGCTTCTAAAAGACATATCTAATCTTAAATTACAGATTATTTCTGGGCCTTAATATCCAGCCACATCTAGCAAGTAGCTCTCTAATTTTACTATTGACCTGATGATTAGTCCCCGGCAATATTTCTAATCTTTATTAAAGATGGAATCTGAGTGAAGAATTCAGGTCAAGATCAGGTAGTTTCTCTAAAATTTCTTTAAAGGAAACTGTCCTGCAGTCTGACCTCAACAAACTATTTAGCTTTCCAACTGCATCCCTGAAACTGCTGTGCTGTGGGAAGTAAACTTACCTTTCCCATTCTCCCAGCAGCTAATCAAGAGAAGTGAAGGTGTGCTCTGTCTTACCTTACATGGCCAAACCATGTGCAGTGCAGCTGGACATTAAAGTCGTGCCTTCTTAGCCTCAGGCCAACACTTCTATATTTGGAAATTGTTTCTTAAACAGAGGTAGGTCTGGATAACATGGCTTGGCTGTAAACACACACTGTGGTATACAGTTGGAATCCATTGATATTAATGTTCAACTATTTGGTTGTAGTTCAGTTTTACACCCTTGCTATTCAAAAATGATCACTCTCTGCAAAATAGATGAATGTTTGTGCTGCATTGGTTCAAAATATTTTGAATTACTAAAAATAAGGCTGAATTTGACAAGAAGAAAGCACAGTGATCAGTTAGGGACTGCATATATCAACACATCACAAAGTATGATAAATGTAGGACAGAAAGCTCACAGAAAACTTCATCTAGACTCACAAGACCTTTGTCCCTGCCTCTGCAACTCACAGACATATAACTATCCAAACATAAAAATGGGAGATGAAAGATGATTGCTGACTACTATCTGAAATGCCTGGCAAAGATGGAAAGAAGGGGTTTTGGTAGCAGTATTGTTAATTACATTAAAACTGAAATAAAGCAAGCTAAAAAAGAATTATTCTGGGTTTCTTTGTTTATTTTACTGAACTCTGACAGAAAAGTGTTGTAGACCGCAATATATGGTATTAAAGCAATAAACCTAATGCAGCTACAGGACTTGAAATACGCCAGTATTTCCACTCTAGCCTCTACATTCAAGGAAGTAAAGTATACTTTCAAAACAGAAACCAGACTAAGAATGAAATGAAGAACAAAATGCTCAGAAGAAAATGTAGATAAGCCACAGATCAATCTGAACAGATACAAGCTTGGTGCTTGTACTGCTATGTTGTGACTGACACCACGCCACTATGTTCACCCTGTGCAAGTGGCAGGGAGAAGAAATACTTCTCCAATTTCCTGTCATACCTGATTTTCTCCTTAGATGACTGAAATCAGAAATGCATGTTACACTTAAGGAAGCTAAATTCAATTCCATCCTGTATCTAACATAAGGATGAAAATTTGACAGCATGTATTCAACTTTTAGAATGCAATCAAACCAAATGAAGATAGGTAAAATCTTGTCTGAAAGTCACGCGTGTGTAAAGCCTGATTTTGCTGAAGAGGTAAAACTAAGAGACAAGTCCTGATAAGTTTGTCTCATGGGAAAAGACTTTCAATATATTACAAAGCGCAAATTTAAACAGACACTTAACTCAGGCAGTTATGCAAATTAATTCTCAGTGCTTTTTCACACTGAATGAAATAAAATTTATAAAAGGTAATGTGACCTGAAAAACCCCAAAAGAAAGAATCAATGTTAGCATAAGTATAACCTTTACTTATAATTTTTTTAATGGAGGTCAAAAGCATGAATTTATGCTAGACAAGGAAAACAATGTATTTAGGAATTTGTGAAATAGGCCAATGCAGTAGCAATACTGATAACAGAAGCATTTGAAAAAAAGAAGACATTTAAATAACTATTTATGGCACCAAAGATGGAGTTGAAACTTATTATGCTGAACAAATGACATGGGTTTTAACAGTTCTCAAAACACCTAAACCAATGCCACACATGTTGTTGTTATTAGACATTACTTACATAGCATTGTAAATATACACGGTATTCAACAAAAACTGAGTCAGGCTTGTTCCCTGCCCCACAGCGGTTGTAAAAAGTGTTCCCAAATACACAGCCACATGGTGGGCCCATCAAAAAGCAAGGGAATTTTCAAGCTCTGGTAGTAATACTATTTGCTTAAAGTTCATCTGGCAACAGAATCCTACACAGCAACAATCACGTATTAATAAGGACTCGGTTGAACACAATCAGCAATGGCAAATCATGAAACCAAAGCCTACAGGAACGGATACAGCATGCTCAAATGACCATTGAAGCTAACTCTGATAGGTTTATTCAGTGCAGGACAAAACCAGAAAAGGAGTAATCTTAACTATAAACTTCTACCCCACTATTGCTACAGCGCCATGCTAACTCTACAAGTACATTTATGGGAGAAAAGTAACACTCAAATGAGGCATGTGGAGTAAGCACTGAACAACACTATTGCACAAGGGGTTTAACAGAAGACAGAGCAAGACAATTACCAGGTTGCACAGGTCAGTGCTGCTGTAGAAGCCTCTCTGTATTTTTTAAGCTGATATAAACTTACTACATCCTGAAACAGCATCTCACATAGCACTAGGAAAATCACAAATGCAGAGCAGAGGAGGTGGAGGAAAGACGGGTATGGAAAAGCCAGTGCTCCTTGCTTCAAAGAAGCTGTAAACTTCTGTCCTATTAACAAAGCACTGTAGCTGTTTGGGAGAGGCTTGAGGACCATTATGGAGAGGCTGCTTCAAAATTTGTAATGGATAAATCTTTTAGTTAACAGACCAGAAATTCCACAGTTTGAAACTCCCTTAACACTTACTCTAGAACAAAGCTTAAGTTGTGCAAGAATTCAAAATATCTTTTATGTGAAGGACCTGGTAGAATGACAGGTTTCCAGATTGGGACACCTCTGGCAAGTCTGATACCCCTTTTTATCCACCAAAATTTTCTTCAGTGGAGCTCTGCATCAGTTATATCCATGTTAGAACAGAATCTAGGTCAGTGATCCTGGTAGAGCTTAGAGATACGAGCTTGAGGGCCACAACTCTTTCAACAAACTCGCAGCTCAACAGATATTGCCCCAGAGGTCAGTGATACTGTTTTATATGGGAAGACTTTGGACCACTGCTGTAAATCAGTGGTTTTCAGATTAGAACATTCACGGCACCAAGCAGCAGGCAGGAGAAAAACTGAAGGCAGCAGATTGCCTAGAGCATGTCATTCTTTTGACTTTGCTTTCAGAGACTGGCAGTAGCTGGACTAAAGTCTGATTGCCTGAAAAAAACCCACTGTATCACTGCAGGCAAAATGTTTGACCAAGCGGAGGCATCATCATGTACTTTTTAAACTAAAATGTACAAGGACACAGGACTTGCAAAAGAAAAGCCACACGTTTCCATGCAATGCTATGGTGTAGTCTGCTGTAGAAGGAAGATGCTGCAATACTGTATGAACTTTATACAATATTTAGGATGTAATCAATGTGTTAACATCAGATTGGGGAATTGATTGCAATGATAATGGAATACTCTTGATATTAATTTTAATTCTAATCTTTACAGAAATGTCACATACCTACCTGGGAATTCTCATAAATATTGTGGCAAGGTAGATTTTTCACTGAGATAAAAATGGAAGGGAAAGGATAACAAAATTAAAAGGACAGATTAGCCTATGAATGCACCTTGTACTTTATTCTCATCACAAAGGAAGTAACATTAATATAAAATAAAGTTGCTAAAAATATTCTTTAGCATTAGAACTACTTTTCAAACATGAAGGCCAATTTATTACAGAAAATGAGGAGGAAAAAAAGACATTGTGCAAAACAACTTCTCAGATAGTCATGATTTTATCTGACTCCTACTGTACAGCTTGTGCAGATGTCTTTTTCCTTAGGGCAGCACAGATACCAGTTTAACCATAATTACTCATGAGGTTTCTCTTTGATGACTCTGTGCAGATTGTAAATTATTTTGCATTTCTGCTTCCAATTTGTCCTAGTTAGAAGAGCTGAGACTAGTTCATCACTGCATGGGTGTAACCCAAACTGTGTATTCTACACCCTCTATGTCATTTCCCAGAAGCTTAACAATAGACCATCTGCAGCAGCTGCCCAGAGCACACCCCACCCCTCAGGCTCTGTGCTGGGTGTTAAGAGGCCTGTTGATAAGGGGATGTTGCAGTCCTCACACCCAGGACTCACAATCACCCACTGTGAAACTCCCTGCCCTGGGAAAAGGGGCTGGACATTGCTGCTGGAATGGGAGGAGATATAATCTTGGGGTTTGGAGACTTCTGGGACCACTTGTGGGATCGAGAGGAGGACCAAAAACCTCATCCAGACTGGGACCACTGCTCTAATTTGGATCACAACCACTGCCTTCAATTGGATTACAGCCACTGCCTTCAATTGGACCGTGACTACCACTTCTAACCGGACTGCAGCCATCACTGGCCTCAACAGGTTTTTCTCCTCTCTCTTTTCTTTGGGACTCAGAGGGGCCCCACGTGGGGCTCAGCAAGGGGGCCAACGAACACCATTCTGTTCGTGCCCCAGCGTGCCGGGTTTTTGGTGGATTGGAACCAATTGTTCATCTGTAAAATTGTATTCATTGCATTATTTTCATTAAATTGTCATTCTGACTGTTAATCTCTCGAGTTAGCTTTATTTCCCCTGCCGGTTTACCTTTAAACCAGCACACAATTTTAATGCAGCATTAATTCCCAAACTTAAGAAAATTTAAAGCAGGCTTACGGTAGAGATGGGAAGGGCAAAAGGATGTAAAGGAAAACTTCTTACATTTCGAGAAGTACTTTTGTTCTTGAGACTATCACCAAACATTGCAAGAAAACTGTACTGGTGAGATCAGTTGTGTTCACCTGGGTCACTTATTGCTTCACACTGATTTTGAACAAGTTTCAGGCTTATGAGCCAGATGTTATGGCTCAAAAGTAAGACTACAGCATTCTCTGGCTCTGCTGAGAAGAGTTTGATCCTGACATCAGCCTATCTATAAATAGAGGCTTTATTCTCCTAAAGTAGTCAGGTGCACATTTGACTCACTATAATGCAACAGAGAACATTCAAAAACTTCTAGGTTAATTTTTCTATTGAGTGTCACACCTAGATAACTCTTAAATCTAAAGGCAGGCAAATACTACCCATAGGCTTGAAGTGTTCCCCACTGAAATAATAAAAAAAGACTGACCCCTCCCTGAACTTTGGGCCTTGGCTCTAAAAGCAGTTGGACCTTTCAGAATAAGTAATTTATTCCAACTCACAATGCTGGCAAGGTGGTTCCAAGCAAGGTGGCTACCATAATTATATTTTTCCATTCTGCTCTCTGGGGGATCTTCTGGGCATCTTCTGGCCTTTCTGGTCATAAAAAAGTACACTTTATCATCTAACTTCACAGTAATTTTCAGTTATCTCCTACAAATAAGGACTTTTTTTTTTCCTAAATACACAAAATTGGATAGATGTAGCATAGCTTGGAAAAGTAAAAATTCAGAGTCCTAAGCTGGGGATGACAGCAGGTCCACAGTGAGCAAACTAGAGAATATGCAGTCCAACAAATGAAATGGGTGGGAATCAGACTCCAAATAATGGGCTTTTCCACATGGGTTTACTCCCATTTTTAGATTCCTTAGAATAACATTCTCCTTCAACCTTCTTTACTTCACTCTGATATTTATAGGGAGTACTACATTTCTATGTTCCTAGAAGTATTAATTTCTGAACTTCATTCCCATGTTCCTGCAAGAATCCTCACTTAAATTTATTTCATGTATAGATGTCAAAGTCATTAAAGCTTCAACGTTCACTGTGCAACACCACTGTAACACATTCAGTATTCTTTAGTGCTAAGATAAGGAGACATTTTTATAGCATATTTTGTGTCTTTTGACAAGCCTGATGAAATCTCCAATAATACCATAATATATTTGAGAACTTGTAGTGGATCCTTACCAGGATTTCAAATATCCTCAGACTTTCTCACTGAAATATATTCAAATACAAGAAACAACAAGTTTGAACCCAAACGAAAAACAGGCCATAAGCCTTTTCTGCAGGAGTGCTAAAAGTCAGGAACACTGGATCCTACAATATTGGTTTTGCCAAAAGTAACATTTACAAAGCTGAATGGAAATGTGTCCAGGGAGCTGTGTAAAAAAAATCAGTGATATCTGTAGCACAGATAAACTACTGAAAATAGTAGCAAGCTCAGGATGTTCCTTTTATTCCAAAAGATAACACCACGAAGTAATCAGAATTGACAGAAGTCAAATGGTTGTGAATATTGTTAAAACCCCAAAATTCTTATCTGGTGACAAACAAAAGAATTCCTCTGTGAGGAAGACAGTAGTGTTTCTTATAAAACTTTCATTACCAACATTCAGGAAAACTATTTAAAACTGAAAAAGGCCCAAAGTCAGAAACCTTAATAAGATTAAGATTTAATGTGAAAATCTTCCAAAATATAAATTGGTGTTACTTCAGAAATTTACTGTGTTTTATATTATGTGTAACGTAAAGTCTTCTTGTGTGTCTGCCACGAACTAAGAATCAGAAGGTGGACAACAGTCCGTGGCTCATCACTGATTGTCAGTTTGTGCTACTATAAACCCCAGAAGTATTTCCAAGCTCCCCATGGGTGTTCTGCTTTGAGGACAGTCTTGTCCTTCAGGACAAGATGTGTGATCTGCAGATAGCACAGAAGTGTCTACTACTCAACCTGCCAATGAATGTGAGGACTAAGGAAGACTGCAGTACTCTGCACATAGTTCCAACATTTGTGAAAGAGCAGGGTAAGCATCTGTGTAAGCCAATGTCTACATCATGCTCTCTAACTGGATGATGAGTTGAGCCTAGAAAGCACTGAAACCTCAATCCTTTAGAAGCAAAAGAAATACACAAGACAAAAATGTTCCAGCAAACTCATGAAAAAAAGGTATACTACAGTAGATCTTAATGGGAGGGTTGCTGACTCCATTGGGCAGGGCACAGGTATTTTAAGAGGTATTTTCCTCTACTTCTGTAGCGAAGGCACACAAATGACTGCTGAATGACCCTTTGCAATGAGAAGGAAGACCTCCAAACCAGGTATTTGTGTTATGACCTTTTATCTTCTGAAAACCCCCTGAAATTTAAGTAGGAGAAATCCAGAGGTGATGACTCCAGAGACCAAGTTAATAATTTCAAATGGTTGAAACGATGGTGAAAGCATCGCACAGCTCCACTTTGCAAAAGACAGTGTATAGCATGTATGACAATCTGAAGTTCCAGTTCTCTCCTTCCGACTCAGGTTGTCAATTGTTGTTACATTTTATACAGCACTGATTTCCAAAAAAGTTCTTATCTGCAGCTTTAATCTTCTGTTGCTGCGCTAATATTTTCTGTTTGGGTTTTTTCCCCCAAAGCGTGAAAGCAGTGTTTAGTGAAGTTTTGATGCCCCTTTTACTTAAACCCTGGCAGACTATACATGAATTTATCCAGGTTTCCAACATAATTTTTCACCTTTGTTGTCTTTTAACTCCTTTTAAATATAATGTTTATCCAAAGCTTACTTACCACTCCTTTTCTTCACATTTCACTCTGTTCTTTTGCACATGTCCTGTTTTCCTTCTCTACTCAACAAATCCTTATATCTTTAGATTTCTGAATAGGATGTCTAATTCAATGCCTTTTGAGTCCCAAGAGATACGAGTGTCTGTCAGCAGTAGCACAGACAAGGGACCTTATACATAAGAAGTATGATACAGTATTACATCAGTGAGTACAATAAAACCATATTCAAAATTATTTATTCAATGCTAATAAATACCTTCAGATATTTCCTCCACTGAGGACTATTTCAGTGCAGTTTTTGTACAAGCAGACAGAGCTGCATGCTAAAAGCCATTGCAAATGTATGCAGAAGTCAGCATTTGGGAAAAGTAAACCATACAAAACTGAAAACATAACCAGAAAATCTCCACTGTGAAAACAAAATCTTAAAATTGCTACTAAACATAAGGAAAGAATTCTTCGGAAAGTACACAGATCTATAAAGACTGAGAACATCTACAGATCCCTCTCCAAAAGTTTCAGATCCCTATCTCTATTGTTCTGAAACTGTAGGGCTTGACAAGTTTTCACCATAGGCAGTAACAAGGTCATTAGAGAAGCTGTTTGGCTGTCTGAGCCTGACAGTTAATAGAGGCTCAAGATCAGTGTGAGAAATTAAATCATAAAATAAACATACCCTGAACTTTAGAAAAGGATGAGATTCTCTCTGCAAACAAATCACACCCACAGATCTGAAAGGATTTACAGCATATAAGAGAACTTGCAGTGTAAAGAGGATAAAGGATATGGAAGGCAGAAAGCAATGAAAAGAGGAAAAGCATTTCATTTGGAATGATCTCCTTATATGGCTTTGTGCAAACATTGGTTGTGTGATATAACGAAGAGGAATAAAATGACCATATTGAAACAGAGAACTTGCACGATCAAAACATGTCTAGAAGAATAGGCAAAACTCTGGAAAATGCTCTGAAGAAGAAGGATATACAATATGAGTAGCAGATACATGGAAAGATGACTACCCAAATTCAGAAGGAAAATTAAAACAGAACAACCAGTGTTCCTTCTTTTACATCAACTGGCACACCAGTTTGTGACATCTTTGCAATGAATGAGACTCCCAGTCCCTCAGAGCAGGGACTGCTTCTTATGGGACGCTACAATGGTGACGTTATTCAGCACGCAGCTATGGACTAACAGAAGGACATCCTTTTTTTAAAATGAGTTTATAAGAAGTATTTGGCAGTGATTATGACTGACAATGTACAGCTGGTTTGATGTCTTTTGTCCCAGTGCCCATGGCTGGATAAAAGTATCCTTAATTGTAATGGATAACGTAACTGCAATATAATCTCTAAAGCCTTTATAATCTAAAAAATTCTGAAAGCATTTAACTTACCTATGAAAGCAGAGCTCCCTGGACTGACAGTCAGTTTTGTTCCTGAAGGAGAGGTCAGCCCCAAATGAGTGCTGGGCCCAGCACTGGAAACCACTGATGCCAAATCTTCTAGATAAGG
This sequence comes from Oxyruncus cristatus, assembly GCA_013399855.1. Taxonomy (NCBI): domain Eukaryota; kingdom Metazoa; phylum Chordata; class Aves; order Passeriformes; family Cotingidae; genus Oxyruncus; species Oxyruncus cristatus. The sequence goes on from VXAY01003878.1 coordinate 40,321, forward strand.
AAGAGGTCGCGGAGGCTCTGGTAACAGATTGGGAGACTGAAGTGATGAGCAACACTACAGCAGAGAACATCTCAGGGACAAGAAAAATACCCCACCAACAACTATTGCTGGATTATTTACTGCACTGCAACATTACCATTTCAGAGGGACAGGTTTAGCAACTTTGGGCAACTACCAGAAGAGCTTTGCCTCATGTTAGGCAAGGTACTGGGGAAAGGATCAAAAAAACATCTGCATCAGTATAACCACAAACTAAAATAAATCCTCTCTGAAGGCTACCATGGCATTCTGGTTGACCCTCTTCATATGTGAAAAAGTTATATGGTATCAGGAGATATAGCAGCTTGGAAGAAAGAGCAAATTTATACAGCACAGAAGCCAAATCTAATGTTCATGGTAATCAATGAAAAACTTTTCAGTGTCTGCTACAACCTGGATTAAATATGGTTATAACCCTGCCAAATCCTGTGGTATGCTTAGGCAGAGCTCCAAAGGCTAAGAGTTCAGAGCTCAAGAGGATCAGCCTGTGCTGAGAACTACAGGATTTAGTTCTTTACTAATGATAATGCTATTTTAAAAATTTACTGTAATGTCTATCATTCCCAATTCTGCTTGTCATGAAAATGATGGGATATTTGATTTAAATGAATGGTGGCTTCATCCTCTTTCAATCAGATCATGGCACACATTAGGCAAATCTTCTACTGCTGATAGCACTGAGCACCAGAAGTACAGGTTGTGGATGCTTGAACTGTTTATTTCATCAAGGAGCTAAGAATGTCATTTGCTTACAAACACAAGCGGCTTGCATAACTCACAGTAACTTACAATCTTTAAAAGCTAAGGTGTTTATAATGATCAGAAAAGAATTTACAGATCATGTGGGAGTTTTTATTTATTTATTTATTTTATTTATTTATCGGTTTTTCTTTTTAGACAAATTCTAGAATCACTCTGAAGGGGAAATGTATAAACTTTTATTTTAGTATTTTCTGTGAAACTGAGAAATCTCATTTTAAAACATCCTCTGGAAGCTCATTCTAGTCACGAAAGATGAGAACTGTAACAGATGCTCTAATGGTGTTGTACCAATAATAGAGATTAGGGTTCAAAATTTGAGACCACTATCAAATGCACTCAAGTACTTAAAAAGTCAGGTTGGATCATCCATCTGCCAGGCATGCAGAAATGACAGAAGATGAGTTACTAGGAAAGGAAACCCCATACCCACACATCCAATTACCACCAGGTAACACTTCAACTCATATTTCACAGTTGACATTGTCTTTTCAAATCACCCAGCTGGGCTGTCTGTTATTTAGAAAAACAAGAAAAAGTCAACTTCACCATTCACTGAACTTGGGAAGTGCTTTTTAAAAGTGTACTGGGTTTATGCGCCTGTTGTGAAACGGGTCAGTATCACATAGTGATGTATGGAAAGACTGCTCAGCAGAGGCAGAGCACTTCACAGGGAAAAAGTGGCATCACTCTCATTTCAAGAGTCCCTTTAAGACATGGTTAATAAATGCTTTTTTAGCTAGTAAGTCTGAAAGAGTTAAACTGAATATCTTGGGACTGGGAGGTGCAGTCCCTATGCTTAGACATTTTCTTCTTATCCATCTTCCTTTTACCACCAACTTGCTTCAGCTGATGCTGCCCAGAGCACAAATGCAGTCTGATTCTCTTCTTAGGACAGGGCTGCCTGCATGCCATTTCCTCTTTCCACAACCTCTGATTAGTTCTGCTGTCTGGATGTGCCAGTAGCCACATTACTATTGTTGCAAGTGCAAAATACCCTGGACTTACCAAGAACCAACAGCTGGGAGCTTTCAGTTACCTCCCCATGAAGATTGGCTGCCTTGCAGGAGTATAACCCCTGGTCTGACAGAGAAACATTTGCAATTATCAGTAACCCATCATGCACGTGGGGAGCAGAGAACAGCTTGACCTTGTTCTTAAACCAAGTAATTTTTGCTTCAGGAACACCTGGAAAAATATTGACAAAATTTAAGACAGGTATGAATTACAGGGCAAAAAATACTTGCAAGGCAAATAGGGGGAGAAAAGGAAGAGATAAGGAGTACTGAGAAGGGTAAAGAGAAGGGGAAGGGACAACAAGGATTTCACGTGGCCACAGTCCTTAAGAGCAGGGACTCAAATAAAAGAATTAAATAAATATAGAGACAGAAACAATTAATATGCTTCTTGCAGGCAGCTGCACAGATAGTCTTAGTCCAAAAGGCAGGTTCCTCTGCACTTCATTAGCAGCAGAAGAAAAAGAGGTTAAAAGTAAGATCCCCTTAATGTTGAAGTATGGCTGTTAAGTTTAGGAAAGATGTTCTGTACCTACAAAATGTCCAGCAGTCCTACAAAACCCTTTTTTCTGACTTCTACAAGTGTGTTCTTCCTCTGCCTTTAATATTTCCACACTAACAGGAGACTTGCAGCTAGAGATGTTCCTACAGTTTGGTTTAGGGAAGATAAGCAGTGTGTGTCAGTGGGCAGCAGTTTAATTTTCTTTTGAGCTTCCAACTTCAGTGACACACACAGAGTTTCAAGACAGCAACAGGAGGCAGCCAGCACAGGGATGAGCAAACACATCATGTCGCAGCACTGCCGCAAGGGGTAGCAAGAGCATTTCAATCAGTTTTGTTGTGTAATGGGGAGATGACAGATGACAGAGAGCTGAGTGTTTGCCTTGCAGAATATCACAGAGACTGAAAGTCTGAGAGGTGCCACCTGGAAACAGAACTCATTTTGCTGCGCAGACAAGACTTTAGGTAGGGAATAGTTACCCAACTCTATTCTTCTTCAGCTTTCCCCTCCATCACTGTGCAAGTATCCAGCACAAAAAGGCTAACTGGGATATGTAGCAAGCAGAACTGTGCAAGCCAATCAAGACAATTTTGCTAAACCAGGGGCTTTTGAGCAAAAAAGCGTGGCATACAAGAATCTGGAAGTGGTGACTAATTTCCACTGCCACAATATTCTTGAAATAGTGAACTGAACATCAAAATCTGGTATAGCTGATGAATAAACACAGGCCATAAAGCAAGGTAAGAAATAGAAAAATATAACATCCAACATGTAGGTGAAATACAGAGGAAAGGAATGTTTAGGAGAGGTAAGGAAGCTTCAAACTGGAGTTAAGCAAGCTTCAGACTGGAACATCAGAGAGACGAGGATATAAAGGAAGGATGTTAACACATATTAAGTCGCTCTTCCAAACCTGTTCTGACTCAACCATCATAATGGTACATGACATTTTGCAGAATGTCCTAAGAACTAGATTTTTAAACCTGGTTCCTTCTTTCATGTCAAACTGTATTTTCAGTAATAGTTTGGGCTAGATTGCTTGAAGTTCCGGTATTAAAATGAGTATCTGCAAAATTTAAGTGCTGAAATCAACAGAAGGCTTCCGAGGAATACTGATGTGAACCAAATTACTCCCACATCCCATTTGGAAGTGAAATTGACCACAGTAGTCAAATCATCCACATCAGAAATGCTGCTGGCTTTCTGAAGCTTGGAGGAAATCCTTCAGCAGGAAATCACAGACATCTGCAAGGCTCCTGTGTGACTTTTGGGTGGGAGTTCCCTTCGGACTAGTTTTGAAGAAGTCTGGGATTGACCATAATGGTTAAAAAATATAAGCATTTGCCTCTATCGACAAACCAGTGAAGCTATGTCAAGTGAAATAATGTTGGTTTTCAAGCTTCATCAAAACCACAACACTGTCTTAGTGGTTTAAACAAAATAGAGTTTCATCTTGACATAATTCACACTCACTTAAACTCTAATGGTACCAATTAAACTCTAATGCATCTGGAATGATTTTGTTTTCCCTCGTCTTACACTTAATATGTATAGATTTCAGCTCAGAACACAGATTTTGACAGTTCCTATGCTTTTCTTAAGAAGTTGAAGGGCAATACGAAATGATTTCCTAGGCTTTGTTAGTGTTCTCTTCCACTATCTCTTGTTTTTAAGAAGCCTTCTCCAGATTTATCAACACCTGTCAGCAGCAATTATATATTTACATCCCTTGACAGAAAAAGCTATTTTAGAAAATATCATAACTGATCCTTAATATTTCTAAGTATTTATTTTACTGTCCTGCTGACTGTCAGTAAAGATGTGCCCTCACAGGAGCCGAGACATCAAAATCCAATACACGCACAGTTCTATACTACAGACTATACAGCACAGTGACAGAAACACAGTTTATAGTATTGGGATTAACTGTCACCAAATTCTGATTCAGAACAACTCTCATTTGTTGTGCTGGCTCAGGACATCCTGATATGACTAGAGGGAAAGTAGTAGAAGGAAAAAGTCTACAGATTTACTAGACTGTGTGAAGAGTTTTTCATCTAGATAATCTCCACATAATTTCTGGATATGGTAGTTTGCTTTCTAATAATGTAAACTTTGTTCTCACATTCTAGTATCTTTTTTATTACCAGATATTATTGCATTAACCATTGCACCTTAACTTAGTATGATCTGATGGACATTTCATTGTTAATGTTTTCTGGGAAACTTTGGCTAACTATATAGCTGTAAAGTTCACCTAGTCTAAAGAAGTAGCATACAATACATTTGCTGACTGAAGCAACAGTGCATGTTACTCTTACCCTTAAAACTGATTGTTCTAAGTAGAATTATAAAAAATATATTAAAAGACTGTATAATCACAATGCTGATGCTAAATAAAAATATTTATGCTTACAATAGAAGGAAAATTGCTTTTATTGTCCTATGCTTTTACAGCTTTTATGAGATGGTGTATTTTCCAGACATAGGTGAGACAGCTGATAAAAATCACTGTTCTTGGATCACTTCCCAAGGTAGCTTTTTTTTAATTGCTGGTGAATTACTGACACTATTTCAATGAAATTAGTATTCTAGTGGCTATAAAATTCATCTGCCCTCATTACTCACTCTCTTATTCCCTGTGTAACATCACAGCTTGTGGTTAATGATTTTATAATAAATTCAACAGCATTAATCTCTGGTGTCAAACATAGTTGACACTTTCTGTGGAGGCAGTAGCAGAAGATGGTTTTCTCACCCACGGAGAAAAATAGGATTTAAGCAAATTTCTTCTGTGTCACAGAAGATTCCAATATACAGTAATGCTACTAGCTGGGAAAAAGCCTTCTCCAAGGGGAGAATACAAATTCTGCTGTGACACTGCTAAAATTTTCCATTGCGGATGTACATTGTCATAGTGTTTAAGTTTCATAAAACTGCTAGAGATTATTTTCCTCTCAAAAAAAGCCTTGAATCTGTGCCCCTGACCATGTTGGGCTCCCCTCATGTAGTTTTCTGATGCTAGAAGTACTGTGGTAACTTTGCCTTAGCCACATCCTGTTCTTTATATGATGTGTTTATACTGAAGAGAAATGGCTGTGCTTCTTCAATCAGCAATCACTGTCTGCATCTGTGGGTCCTCCCCATCTGCAGATGAAAGAACCCAGAGAGACAAATCCAGAATAATTTAAGTTCATATAACATTTAATCTCTTTCACAAATGTCAGTACAGGTGACCGTGCAGGGGCCTGGGGGTAAAAAGAGTACTACTTTCATCTTCTTCCTTGAAAGTCACTGGACATCAGCCTGATTGAAGATAGTGTCTAGTGTCTATATTGAGAGGGCAAGAGAATAACCGAATTTACTCCTTCATGAACCACTAGGAAAAACAATACTGTACTTTTCTTTCACTCGGCCCACTGAGAGTAATTAATAAACTGTGATTCCAGACTAGTGTTTTGCAAACACAACATGCCCAGCTATTCTGTAGGTTTTGCTAAAGGACAGATGACCACATAGTGAAACTTGAGACAAGTACTCTTTTTCAAGTAACAATTTGCATAGAAGTGTGGTGGGCAGCACTTGAAGAAGGAAAACTTACAGCCATAAGTACTTAAAGTGAGCACAAAATGTTTAAAAGAAGCAGGGTATTTGTATAATTGCAGTGCAGATGCTTATACAGAGTTATCTGAAGTAGCTTTGCTATGGGACAAGAAACTAAAGCAAGGGTCTAAGAGACTTCACACAAATTCCACCCCAGATACTTATGTAACATTCAGCATGGCTTACTTTGTTTTATAAGCTGCCCCCTTTTCTCCCCTGCCCCCTCACAGTATGCATGGAAATTTAATAAATCAAAGGTCTGGCCCTGGGTCTTAAGAGATTTCCCAGCTCTCTCTCTTCCCCCACCCATCCTTCCATATCAACACCATTCTCACCACCCGCCATAGGACTGCCACACGCAGGTAAGGTCAACCTATTTTGGTTACCATTGGAAAGAGACAAACTGCCTCTGTAAGGACATTTAGTCTCTGGCTGGAAAGTAGTTTGAGGGAGAATGCTGTTTCAGCAGAATTCCTCTGAATTCCTGCACTCTCGAGGTGAAAAAAAAAAACCAAACAGAAAAGGCTAGTGTGCTAACCTGCCTTTAATTTAAAATAGAAGTTTGGCAGGAAAAGAAGAAACTAAGTGGTGTGGTCTCTAAAAACCCCATCAGTGAGGAAATTAATCAGTCCATGGTTGTACACACTCACCAAGCATCCCCAACACATAGGAATGTGTATCAGTTTTGTTGTATTCACCCCATATTGTGTATCTCCAACAATGATGCCTGTCATATTGCCTCAGCCCAACTTACTTAAGCCACTGTAATGACCTTGTTTGGTACAGATAAAAGGAGGACAAATTCTATGCTAAGAATTAACTGAAGCAATGAAGTTTGCCTGATATGCAGGAAAACCCTGCAATTTTACCCAGCTGCAACTGGAGATATCAATTCAGCAAAGAATCCCACAGAGAGTTATAGCCAAAGGCACCTGCATGGGAGACAGAATAATTTTTTACCTGCAACCTGGCAGTTAATGGTAACATTTGCTTTCTGGATTGTTTTCACCATGCTTCCAATATCAACAGTGACAGCAGGTAACTCAGTGTTGATCACAGTAGCTCTTGATGCCTTTATCAGTGGCTTTCCTGCACAAAAGAAGCACCACAGTTTATAAAACCAAGCACACTGGACTCACATGGGACAGATGGCTTGGAACACTCTGTGTAAAAGTACACACAACAGACATGTGAATAAGGGAAAATGCTGAGGTATGAGTCCAGCTGCTTTTTGTAATATTTCAGTGTCACCAAATTCCGTGGGTAAAGCTGTCCTGAAAAAAGAAAAAGCATACTTGCAGCATAGGCAGAATACCATTAAAGCCATATGGACACAAAAGAATCAGCTGAATAAATAAACACCCTACAGCTGGAGCTACAGCAAGATGCTTGCCTAGTGCTGCAACCAAATACCATCCTTTACCAAAGACCAGACATAGAAGAGCGAGCGATGGCTACAGGCACATTAATAGCGGAGGAACTTTGGAGAAACATGCAAGCAACATACACATGGATCGTGGTTTCTTTAACCTACAGTGGAAACACTGGTATGGGGAAAACCATATCATCAATAGAAAGTTTTCTCATAATGTCTAGTACAAGAAGATAAGTGGCATAAACAGTATTAATGCATAACACCGTTATTACAGGCTTTAGATAAAACATAACAGGTTCTCTAATGGAAAGGAGTTTATCTCTAATAGAAATACTGCTTTGCCCAAAACAAAGTTTTCAAATTGTTTTCAGTGTGCTTCCAACATCGGTGGCAGAAAACAGGTCAGAGGCACCCAAGTTTAGCTTTGAGAGAGAGGAATGAATCAGCAGAGCTGACAAGAGCTAAATTAAGGCATTATCCTGCCTCAGCCAAATCTCAGGATGTTGCAGGAGTGGCAGAATATGACAACATTGCTTTAAATGGGGTAGGACTTGGGTATTTTTGACTCAATGTTGTATCTTCAAAGTTGTAATTTTCTAAAAATCTGTAAATCCTCTCCCCGCCCCCCCCGGTTTTAAATAAACAGTCAGGTACAAAACAAGTTCAGATATCACCATTTGCCTAAAAATGCTACAGTTTTAGGCTAATGTCTATTACTGGCTTCATTTGTATGTTTATCTGGAGGTGACCAAGGAAGAAAAGATGGAAGTGAGAAAAAGAATTTGGTTTCACTGAGCTCATGGAGAGCCCTGAAAATTTAATTCAGTCCTAAATATAAAAAGCTCCTTATAGCTGTATTTCCAGAGCTTTCAAAAGACACCATTCACCTGGAATTCCTGTCGTTATCAGTTTGGGTATTTTTTTGGCATTCTATATTTTTTTTTATTTTGGTGATTTTAATACCTAAGAATAGCTATGTAAAATATTACATTTTATTTTTGAAGTATCTCCGAAAGTTTTGATACTCTGTGGCAAAATCTGAAGCAAAGAAAGAAAAATTCCTCAGCTATCCATTTATTTTCTTGATTGGTTTCCACAATGCCATCAAAAGATTAAAAATATTTTAGCTGTTCAACTGATAAATGAGTAGGAAACCACCAAAAAAAAAAAAGGAAGCATATTCCACTGTCTTTTTTTTCCATGCATATGTAAAATGAATCAGAAAATTCTTCTGATGTGAAATAAGCTTTCAGCCCCACTCCTGATCCCTCTAAAGATGATCTCAGCTTTCCTTTCGTTTTTGGAGAAAATATTTCTATTATGCCAAAAAGATTGTTACTTTGTTCCAAAAACTGTTCAGTATCTCACTTTGATATTTATGGCCTCATCTTACAGGCTGTTCAGCTCTTTGCCTTGGATGTGAGATGGAAACATATATCAGTTCCTAAGAGGAGTTCAGCTTGAGTCTGGGATGTATGAATGTTAATTCAACTTACAGGTTAAATTATGGCCTTCATAATTAATTATAATCAAAAAGCTAATATCCTTCCTGTGCTACATGTATACCTAATGCTCCATTTATTTCTCACAGCATCACACAAAATTGTCTCCACAAACTAAGTTGTACAAAGACCATGGCTTTTAAACTCAATGGAACTATGTGGACAGAATACCAGTTTTAACTGACAATTTTTTAATCTGATGTTCAGCTTCGTACTGGTGCAACACAAGAGGTTTAATGTGGAGTTGCTCCTTCTAAAATATGATACTGTCTTAACAGCAGCACATCCACCCTGCTGCCCAGGATTCAGCAAAGACATTCCTGAATTGGGAGGCTTGCAACTGCATTGCCCATACAGGGTGCAAATAACCAGGATAAGCACTGTCTTAAGAGCATGTGTCACGTGAGAAAAAACATTGATTTCTTCCAGAAATAAATAAGCCTCACAAGCTATCTAAGAAAGCTGGACTCTGCCCCAGGGTTTTCCAAAGTTCACACCCTCTGTTTTCCCCAGCGTACCTCACATCACACACTCAGCTTCATCAGCCATCTGTTGCACCGCAAACAACTTCTGTACAGAATCACACAAATAACATGGACCATCCTGCAATCATAGAGGTTGAACTATTACCTGCTAGAGTAACAGCAATGGAGACAGAGTCAGATCCCAAGGCATTGGATGCATTGCAAGCATAGAAACCCACATCAGCTTCCACAGGTGCTAGAATCTGCAAGGAGTCATCAGGCTGAAGGAGTATTCTGCAGTAAAACAGAATGAAAGATGCAATAGTCTCCTAGTTCATGTGATCATGAACACATTTACTGTGATTTTTTTCAAATGTAGGGGTTTTTTTTATAGTTCAGGCCTTTAAGTTATATTTAAAAAAACATTAAGAAATTTAAAGTCTTACATTGAGACTGTAAGCTGTGATTACTTAAACTAAATTTTAGTCTCATTCCCAGTTCTTGTACTGTTGATATGTGTATTAGAGAAAGATTGCCAAGTAATCAGCACATCTGCCCAGTGTGTGTAAAACTTCCTCCTCTGCAGTGCCACTTCTATACAATGTTGAATGAGTTCCCTAGTCTTGCTGTCTTCCAGTTCTGCAACACAGGAGTAGCAATATTAAAAAAACAGATTATTGTAAGGGAAAAGTCAGGACACCTGTTGAAGCTACGCAGAAAGAAGTGAAGTGAAACACAGGCTCAGTGTTAAAGCCTGAAATAGGTTCCAAATTCTTTTATTGATGGGCAGTTTGTACAAAACCAGCAGTCTTTTTGCTTCTCTAATAAGTGAAGCTGGAGACAAAGACTCAGGTCCTCCTCGGACTGAACCAACTGTTTCTTCTGCCAGTAAGAGGAGCCTACAACAATCTCGGTGTACTGCCTATGGGTAAATGGGATGAACATGGCCTTAGTGCTCTTATGAACTGCTTCTTTCCACAGTCTGGTTTTGCAGTAGTATAACTCATTGGGTCCCGACATATACCTGTTTCAGCAAGAATTCAGTCCTCTTGTCAGTGCTTATGTACCCTTATTTTCAGCACAGTGAATTTCATTATTACTGTTCCTCTCTTAACTTTTTTCTTTTTTTTAGCTGAAACAGTTGATAAAATCTAATTATACTCATCAGCACTTTGAGCAGCTGTTGCGTGTAAACTCTTAGTTGAGGCTGTGATTGATAATGGCAAGAATGAAAGTGGGATGGGAAAATGCCTGTAAAACACATGCAATAAAAGTCTGCTCACAGATCCTGGAATTGATGAGTTTCTTTACACTCCCATCCCCACACCAAAAACTCTTTTCTCATGGACCAAAAAGCAGTAGATACTTGATTTTGCACAATGCTGTGAGTGGTAGATCTCTAAAACAAACCAGATTAGGGCCACCCAGCAAAATCTATTATAGAAAAAAGATCCAGAGTTAAAATGATTTTTCCCACCCTTTGGTGAATAATAATAAAAACAATAATTATAAATAAAAAAGCTGCCCATTGTTAACCAAGTTTTTTAAATGCCTAGAAAAATGCATAGTTGCAAAACAAACATTAACACTATTGTGTTAATGCATCTATGCTTGCAGAACCGAAAAACCACCATTGGTTGAAATCATTCCCTTCCCACTTCCATTGCTAAGGATCTTTTTCTTAACCTCTTAGTCATAAACAGGGCTGATTCCTAGTTAGCCACTTCTAAGAGTGACAAAAACTAACAATTTTTTTACTTACAAAACTAGTTGTAGCATGCATCAGTATCTCACATATAAATTTTTTAGTTTAACACTGACTGGTTCAATCAGTACATGGAATTTTTAGAGTTTCAGAAGTTGTCCCAAATTATACAAGTCTGTAACATTTAAAAGTCGTGTACATTCTGCCTGCACGTGTGCAAATACAGTATGTAGGCCAATCTTCCAGTCCTATGTCAAACAATGCCTACAAGCCCCCTAAAAACATTTTAATAAACATTTCTGTCACCTTCAAGTTGAGGAAAGAGCTTGCCTAACATTACATCTTGTAAAACACAACGGTGCATAATTTTTTATTGTTATCACCTCTGCTGATGTAAATCTCTCTTTGTCAGTTCAGTCACCTCAAGATCCGGCAAAAATATTTTTAGAAATAGGAATATGCCAGTCAGATACTCGACTTTTTTAAAAAAATAAATTCCAACACAGCTCCATCTTCCTATCTTTTAAACCCAAGTTTTAATGTACTTCTCCAGAAGCAAACTAATATCTTCTTCTTGTCAATAATTCTTTCTGTTATTTGTGTGTCTCAAATTGGCACAGCTACTTTTCTTGGAAGCAGATATTTTGTTATCCCTCTCTGTATAGGATTATTTTGGCTGATTTCCCTGTTTGCTCACAGATCACTATTTTTGGTATGAGTTGTTTGTCTGTGGTGAAAAAAAAAAAACAGCTGTAGCAATTCTTTCTGCCACCATCATGTCTTCAGAATCGCACTTATGGACTTAAAACAATACAGCTTAATGTTTAATCAGCTTCATCTCATTGCTCCATACTGCACTGTCTCCAAGACAAAAATGTATTTTACAGGACATGTATCAGTGACTAATTCAGATAGCAACTCACAAACACCTAACTTTGTATCACCTACTATTTACGTTCTGCTTCATGTCCATTTATAAAATATATTTCTGGTTTAGAAAAGTTGATTATCAAGAACCAATGGATTCCCAGTGATGGAAACTACAGCATACTTGGAAGGCTTACTAAACCATGCAGAAAGTCCTCAAAGATTTTTCACTTTTAAAACTGATTCCTAAGAAAGTAAATCTGAATTTTCTTTGAAATAAAATGTTTTCCATCATATACAGAGTCCACAGACTCTTTGCACATATACTATCGGGCTCTGAAATGGCACTCAGAACCCATGCTAGTTCAACCAAACTTGACACTTTAACCTCAGGAGAGTGTATGGATACTCATGTTAAATAGGCACTAGGCTGAATATGCAGACACAAGTCAGGCATCTTTTACTGGAACCAAATATATTTTCAAGTGATGCAGCTTTTTTGTATCATATGTTTTCATTCCACTGAGTAACTGAAAACCAACACTTTTTAGGCGCCTGTATTATATATTTTTGTGATGGTACCTAGACTAAATCTAAAAAAATTAATTTTTGCAAGTGTAGTTACACAGCAGGAGTCATACTTTTAAATGGACGAAACAGCTCATGGAATGGGGCAGTGGGAACAGAGACATACCTTGATCATCATTACTAGACATCACTGATCCAGACAAAATGGATGGCCACAATGCAATGAAGCCTTTATCTCAGTGTTTTGTATGTACAATACAGATACCTATCACCCAACCTGAAACAACCAGCCTACACTCTAAAAATCACAGCACAAACCAAGTACTTCTGGAACTTCAGTATATTTAATAGGGCATGATCTGAGGAACTTCAGCACTACTCTCTGGCCTTCCTCAACAAAAGTGTCTCTCTTTGATACTGGTATGGGAAAGCCCACATACATTAGTTTACTTATCCCTATTAAGACGGAGGTGGGCTGGTAAACTGATTATTCTTCTCCATTCAGTAGCTGACAAAGTATGAAGAAGACAAACTGCAGAGCTGAAAGACAGCTCAGGCATACCAAACACCACTGCATGCACATGGCCTTGCCGTTTACAGCAGCACACTGTAAGACTCCTTAAATTGCAGCTGTCATTGACACAGTTGACTGGCTGACAGCAGGAGCACTCTCAGCCAAAACCAGAATACGGCTGTTAAAAAACCCAGCAAAAAGTCCACAGCCCAACATTTTTATGCACCATGATTTCTAAACTTCCGTTTCCTCCAAAGTCACAGTTGCTGAGTACATCTAAAACTCAGAGCACAGACATTTCCTCCCCACCCACCAACCTGAGGAACCATAAATGTTGAGTACAGAAGGAAGTTCATAAATTGAAAACTACCTCAACATTTAAAGAAGAGTTGTCAATGAATAATGCTACTAACCGGCAAAGAAATTATATTTTCCCGAGTCTCTCTGATAGAAATTTTAAGGACACACAGAATGGCCTGACAATTCAGAAACAGAACGCAGCATTTAAGGCTGTTTCAGCCAAACTGAACAGAAAAAGATGGTTGAAAAGGAATTGTAAAACTACATATAAAAAAATCTTAACTAAAATCTGAGAAATAGTAAGACTGTTTTATTTCAGCTAAATGAATCTACCTCTTGCAACATGATGACAGTTTATATGGTATGAAATAAACTTGCCGTTTTCTCTTGAGTGTAGCGTTCAGCACTAAGCACATTTGGACTTTATGTAACCTGCCTTCCCTTTCATGCACACCACAGAAGTTACAGTCATTTCAAGCAGAGAAAACAAAAATCCCTTCATGTCTCAATTCCAGTGGGATATAACCACTGGCAATGAAAATTGAAGCTTTTTTTTAGGGTGGCATAAAGATATTTTCCCAGGAATATGTCCAAGTGAAGGGAGCCTGTGGGTCCAAGTCTTGATTATGAGTGCATATGATTTCCACCAGAGATACATACTTGTTCTTAGTGACCTCTCCCCCTTCAAAAGTTACCATTTTTTTGTGTGCAAAATCTAATATAATTACTAGCCTTAAGACAGAGAGGCAAGAACCAGGAAATTCAGATCATTAGAGAAAACAATTATTTTTGGAGTGATTCAGTTATAGTAAAAAAGTGACTACATGCAGATGTCTTAGCTGAGGTCAGTACCTTGCGCAGAAAGAGTGGATACAAGATCCCTGGACAGCTTTGTTGTACCATGTTGGTCAATATTACTGCCTGTTACACTCTCTACCTGTTCTTACATACTTTTTTCTCACAGAACAGAACCAAAATATAAAATTCCAAGTATACATGAGAAAAATTTGTTATCAATACAGTTAAGCATATAACAAGCATTGAATATAATGTCTTTTTGTGTGCTTTTGCACACAAATAAATAATGTGGAGTGATAGGGAAGTAAAGGCTACCTGAAGGAAAAACAGTGTAATGTGGTACACAGATAAAAGCGTTCTGTTACTCAAGTTCTCTGGCTACATCTGGGGCCAGAACTCTGGAGTTTAAACAGGAGAGGATTCACTAAATCACATCAGAAGACTAAAGCTAAAAGATTAGTGTGTTGAGATGACAGCAGAGCTGCAAACAGCCATGAAGTATGGTTCCACAGTTTCCAGACGCCATCAGAACCTGCCAATGGTGATGGTAACACCCCTTGAGGTTTATCCTGGGGCAGTTTTATGAACAGATGTGGCAGACAGACCCTGTTGGAGCACTGTGAGAAATGCAATTTGTATCTCCAACAGAGGATATTAGTAATAAGCATCAACCAAATTTTGTATCTTTCATATTCAGTGAATATCTTTCATATTGGTATTTCATATGAAATCTTCATAGCAAAAATCTCCACCTTCAGATGGGAAAATAAAACAAGGCTCCCAGTCTCCAGACGTGGAGGGCTCTGTTGACTACATGAGGCACTTACCTGTTTTAGTACTTTACAATTCCTTCTTTTGGCTTACTCAGAAGTTCCTGTTTGCCACACAAGTCTGACCCAGTAGCCACACCTTTCTGAAGAGTTACAGTGCCCTGGTTACCACTTCACATGCATTTGCCCTTCTTTCTGCTATGAAGTCAGACTACAGCAAAATATGGTTTTGTCCATGGGACTGACAGGCAGTAAAACATGGAAATCAAAGAGTCAAAATATCAATTATTTTCTTAAAAGTTAAATAATGGGTTTTGTTTTACCTATCATTGTATTTCACCTCCTCTCCGTTCTTAGCCCAGCTGATAGTGGGCTTTGGATTTCCCACTGCTTCGCAGTGAAGCAGCACGCTGAGTGTGCCACTTGCTAGAACCACCGTCTGTCCCAGGTGGGTAACAACCTCTGAAGCAGAAAGCTGTTGTGCTGCTGAAATCTTCCGGAGAATGGCAGGCTTTTGATGAGGTCTGCGTAAGCTGTTAGCCAGGTCTACAGAAGTGGGAAGAAACACTTCAGCAGATGATGTCTTCAGGGAGCTGGTAAATCCAGAAACGTGTCTGTGGAAAGGGTACTCCACTGAGGCTGAATCAGCTTTTCTCCTTGATGCTTTGAGGACAAATTCCTGGTGCTCCAAGTGGCTCTTGAAAATCTCATGAGCCAGCTGCACAACAAGCTGCTCAGTGTACATATCTTTAAGCTCCTCTGGCTGCTGAGACAAATTCCTTATGATATCATCCAAGCGTTTCTGCTCTGTAATCACAGTAAATGGCAGGCTATGCTCCCGGCTCTGGTCCTCTTCTGAGGATGCATTTCTCTCCATGGACTCCTGGGCTTCCCAGGACTCCAGATTTTCACCTGGCCAGCCCCTGTGCTGTAGCAGCTTTGAGACAATACTGTCATACCATCTGGTGGAGTTAGCAAGGTGCCCTCGTTTTTCACCATTGCTACTATTGAAGAAAATCCCGTTGAGATGTTTCTCCTCTGTTCTCAAGGCTTCATTTAAACTGGCCTTTCTCATGGCCTCTTCCTCCCTAATACCAGTTGGCTGGCCAGCAATTATCTTCTTGTTGCTTCCAATTAGTTTAATTACAAAATTCTCCCGGGCTGGCCCTGCTGTGCAGGTGTATGTCCCAGAGTCGGAAGGTTTCAAGCGATGGATTTTCATGTACCCATAGGGTGCAATGGTGATGTGAGCTGAGCTGATGAGTCTCTTGTCATCCTTCTCCCAAGTGATCATTGATTTTCTGAACCTCCTTGTAGGGCATCGGAGAATAACAGAAGTTTTGGGCAGCAGGTAGGCATACCCACCCACAATAAAGTGTAGTTTCTTCTGCTTTCTTGTCTGGATGTAAACTTTCCTTACAGCCATAATATGGGGGCTTTGATTATGAGCTGGCCTGTTGTGCCCTGAAATATCATTAATATAGTTAGTATGTGATACCATTAAAGAAAACAAGCAGTTTACATTGGTGCTGGCAGCATTTGACACTAATGGGAAAAACTCGCCAGCAGCTGCTGGACGTTAGACTAGAACAATCAAAATAGGATTGGCACACTTTAGGAACACAAAACTTGTCCTTCCCAGAGTATAAGCAGAAACAAAGGTGCCAGGGACAAAAGCTTTATGGGAGGGAGAAAACTTGAGTGGAAATGTAGTTCTTGTTGTTAAAGTACTTAAATGAAGACTGTGGCTTAATAACTGCACTGAATAGACAAGTGTTTACCATCCAAACCTTCAAAGGCAACATGATCTTGCAGCTCACAATGGTAAAGAAGACTGAAAGTCTTGCTGCCTCAAGGAGTAATGGTGAACAGAGCAAAACTCTCTGGACTAGGCTTAAAAGCATGGTAAATGTTTTTAAAGTGCACTAGTTCAGCATGTCCTTCCAGGTTCCAGATCTCTACATAAGAGATCTTTATTATGAAGCACTAAATAAATCTGCATAGGTAAATTTTTAGTAAATACCACCCAACATTTGGTCCAAGCATTGGCTCTAAATGTTAGATCTTCTCCCTACATACATAACATTTAGCAGTTTCAGAGTCAAGCTGAAACTTCGCTAACTTTCACATTTCCAGTTGGCTTACTGCAAACTAGGGAAGAGCATAGAGGAGGACTACTGGTCTTGTGAAGGGCAACAACAAATTCACAAAATACCAACATAAAATACACCTAACTTGTGTTGCATGGTTCATTAGAAACCCCAGGTCATAGAGGGTTTTGAGTGACATATTGAAATAGTATGTTTTTAAATGATCTACAGCAAAATCCCTTACCAGCCACTTTCCTTGCAGCTGTTCTAGCAGAGTTTAACTTCACCTGCCCTCAGAATGCTGTGCTGTATCTCTGAGGCTCTACAGTCCAGCTGTGAGATTTAGATCTAGATTTGAGTCCGAATTTTGAGTCAGTTCTGCCACAAACTGGTAGTTCCTTTCCAGCACATTTACTCACATACAGCTCTAATAGTAGAATTTGTAGCTCTCCTCCACTGGTTTGCCTTGTTCACAGACAGAAAAACCTACTCTAGAAGACCAGCACTAGTGCAAAAGAAGGTTATGGAGCAGGTAGTAGCATGGATTTCTTAGTGAAGGACTGACACTGCCAAGCATCTTTTCCACTTACTTGCACAGGGACCTAGTGCACAGGGCCTGATCAAGGATGAGAATGGCAAAGGCAGGCAGAGTGAGGAATTGATGATAAGAAATCCCCCAGCTTTCAGCATCTTTCTGCAAATGGCATTTCGACTCTGTGTGCCTTCTCCACAGCTCACTGAACACTAGGAACAGGATAAGAAACATTAGGAAAAAGGTAAAGAGTGCTCCTTGTCACACACAGCCCCCTCATCTCCCACACTGCATAGTCATACCACAGTACAGACCAGTTACAGTTTTCAAAATGTTGCAGTAGGATAAAGCAGAGTAGCATCTGACCATGCAGCTAAAAACAGTGCAGACACAGTAAGGAGATGAAATATCAGCTATTTTCTGTCCTGTAAGGCCTTAATTCTTCACATGCTTCCTTTAGCAATTTTTTCTGTCAGATGGTGTCCCTTGTTTTAATGGTACTGTGGCTACAGCTCAAAGCCAGTCTTTGCACTTTGTTTCTACCTGTCTCTGTCTGCTGGCTGGAAAAACCCAAGCACAGACCCACTGAGTTGCAGTTCACAGTTACACTCTCATCTGCTAAAATCTGGCCTAAGATTAATCTTTGAGCTTTGCTGTTGCAAATCTGTTAGAAATGATAAAGAGATGAGTGTTTCAGTTACCAATTAATTACCTCAGCCCAGCAGTTACCACACATGGCTTACACAGGAAAGTATAAACCCTCTAGTACCAGACCATGGCACTTGATGCACAGTTGGCCATTGTTCAATGGACTTCATCATGCCTATTATATTTCATATAGGAAGTGAGAATACAGCAGTGCCTTTGCACTGAGACCCAGGCAGCAGCCTGAAAAAAGGTTGGAAAATGGGTAGAGCCCTGTAATTACCATCTTCACAGCCAGAATGGCTATATGTCTCCTAGCAGAAGACTTTATGAAAACATCCAGTAGTTTGAGTAAAATGTCAAGACAGATCACCATAGAAGAGAGCAGGTGAGACACCTCTATGAGGTGTCTGGCATTTCTCTTACAGTTAAGACAATTTCCACTACCTTCCATGAAAAAGAACTGGAAGAGTGGTGGCAGAGACTTCAAGATGTGCAATGATTTTCATGCTTGCTGGCATTATGAAGTCAAATTATATTTTTAGTTATACTGTCATAAATATAAAGGGAAATATTCTTAAACTATATCGGGCCTGAAAGAGAGCCTGGGGAAGTGCAAGAGACTTCACTGAAGCGAGTTTGTTTTGCCATTCTTAAATTGAAGGCTGTGGGAACAAAAAGCATTTAGCCTGGGGTAATAAAGATTACTCTTCAATTATGCCTTGGATGAACATAAGCATGGGCATGGACAGAGACAGGAATTTATTGTTTTGAGTATGGCTTCTTTTTACACTAGAAGGGAGGTCCTAATAGTGGGGTTGGATAGCTAAAGCACGTGTGTGGAGGCAATCATCACAGAGCATCATAGAGCTAGTGATAACAACCCCAAGAAGGAGAGATTACACAACAAAACTGGGAATAACACACTTTGTGTTATCTGGCCTCATTTGGCTCCTCTATCCCAAATTACTTACGAACTTCATCTCCAAGAAATGGGCAATACCCATGTATGTGAATAGCATACCTGTGTCCAGTCAGAGAGCAGCCACTCATTGGGACAATCCTCATTTTTGCAGGCTTGTTGGGTAACTGTCCTTGGCATTGAGCAGAAGGTTTCTGGCAGCTCTAATAAGCTCCCATCTGCCAGGCGCTGCTTACAAAGTGTATCTCGCTTCTGGACACCACCACCACATGTCTGCGAACACTGTGAGAAAAGAATGAGCCACTTTACACCACACTTGCACCATGGTAACTTGCAGCAAAAATTACTTCTGAATTTGGGTAGAAATCAACACTAGGTTTTGGTCAAATAAAAAATATAAAACAAAATCTCAGAGACATCAAAGTAAACTGCTTTTAAAAATGTAAAAAATATTTTGGAAAGTGGAAGCAGCTTATTTTGCTAATATTTAGAAAAACTGCTTTACTATTATTGAAATGTTCTAAGGTATTTGTACAAAAGACATGGAAACAATGGGTCAGCATTGCAGTATGGAGGTGGAAAATTTGTCCTTTCCTGTAACCACCTACTAGAAAATGAGACGCATGTGATGTGAGGATCTACATGCTAATATCTCCATCTGAGCTCTGACCATAAGAGTGTCAGAGAGAGTGGAAAAGTCTCGTCCAGCAGTAGATGAATAAACTGGGATGATTAATATTTAGAGAACACACCTCTTCTCTCTCTTTAATGTAACTATATCTGTGTCCATTTTTTACTCAATTTCCTGCCCCACTCAAGTCATGCCAGAAATTTTTAATAAGCAAATTTAGTAGCTTTTCTGATTGTTTTTTGCAAACTTTTTTGATCAGTCCTTTTTCCTGAGGATCTCTTTCCTGAGGCTGCTAGGAGGCTTCCAGTTCTGCTCAGTCCAGCCAGCTCAACATCTTTTCTTTCTTCTCCTAGCAAAAGAAAGGGGGAGCTTGCACTACACTGACATGACCAGGAGTTGCTTATATCTTGCAACATGGCAATTATGCATGACAAGCAGACAACCACAGGAAGAAGTATTAAAACTTAAACAGTTTAAAAGGAGTGTTTTAGAAAATCTTGCAGTCAGAAAGACACTTCTCTCTTTATATAGGGAGCTGCATAAACTTTAGTCTAGCCTGAATACCCAGGGGCAGCCAATAGAGGCAGAAAGCCTAAGCCTCACTAGCGTAAGTCTTTAAGCTTCCTCACCTATGGTGTTGACATGCTGTAGAGCCCAGTGGAAGCCAGGTCAAGTGACATGGCAATAATTAAGAGATGCTGCTTGTGGCCAAAGCCCAACTGGAGTTGCAGATGGCCAGAAATGTAGGGGACAATAAAGAGTTTTTTCAAATACATTAAATACCAAGAGGCAGTATAGAAATATCATCAGCCCATCACAGGATGAGGATGGTCATCTCATAGAGACAAGAGACATAGAGATGAGGCAGAGGTGTTTAATGCTTTCTTTGCCTCTGTCTTCAATGTGGATGATGGACAAAGGGGGTCTCAGTGCCCCGGGCTGGAGGACTGTGACTGCGAGAATGATCAACTCCCAGCCGACCCTCCAATTGTGTGGGATCTGCTGCTCCAGCTAGATCCCTAAAATCTATGGGGCCTGATGGGATTCATTCCAAAACCCTCAAAGAGCTGCTGATGTGTTACAGGTTTGAAAATAAATGTTGGAATTTTTTCAAATATCAATAACCCTCCTCCCCCCATCTGTTTCTTTTGAGGGGGGAGGGAGAAGGCACGGGGCCACATGCAAAGTGGCACAAGAGNGACTGTGACTGCGAGAATGATCAACTCCCAGCCGACCCTCCAATTGTGTGGGATCTGCTGCTCCAGCTAGATCCCTAAAATCTATGGGGCCTGATGGGATTCATTCCAAAACCCTCAAAGAGCTGCTGATGTGTTACAGGTTTGAAAATAAATGTTGGAATTTTTTCAAATATCAATAACCCTCCTCCCCCCATCTGTTTCTTTTGAGGGGGGAGGGAGAAGGCACGGGGCCACATGCAAAGTGGCACAAGAGTGAGGGGAGGTTGCTCTTTTTTAACCAGCCAGCACCATGCTTCAGAAGTCCCTCTCTCTGGAGGGCTGGCTGTCCACTGACAGACAGAGCAGTGGCCACCCTCTTTTTTTTTGGCTGCCCCCCCCCCTCCTTTGTCTGGGGAATTAGGACTTTGTTTTGTTTCTTTTGGAAGTTCTGGTTGCACCACTGTTGTTTTTTCAGGTTTGTTAATAAAGAGTTGTTATTTTCCTTTTCTACACCTTTCACCTGAAGCCTCCTAATTTCAAACTTGTAGTAACGTGGAGGGAAGAGGGTGGCTCTTGTTTTTCTGGCCCCCACCCCCTCCTCAGTGGACATTTTTGTCTTGCTAAACTAAGACATGATGTCATCACAAAACCTCTCTCAATGATTTTTGAGTGGCCTTGGGAATCCAGAGAGGTCCCAGCTGATGGGAAGCTGGAGAATATTGTTCAAGATTTTCAAGAAGGGCAGGAAAGTGGACCCCAGAAACTACAGTTCTGTCAGTCTCACTTCAGTGCCTGGTGAAGTTATGGAGAAGATTATTCGGGGAAGTATTGAAAAGCACCACACTCACTGGTCACAGCCAGCACAGCTNAGAATATTGTTCAAGATTTTCAAGAAGGGCAGGAAAGTGGACCCCAGAAACTACAGTTCTGTCAGTCTCACTTCAGTGCCTGGTGAAGTTATGGAGAAGATTATTCGGGGAAGTATTGAAAAGCACCACACTCACTGGTCACAGCCAGCACAGCTTCATGAAAGGAAAGTCCTGCTTATCCAACCTGCCTTCTTTTTGTGACAAGGTAACTCATCTAGTTGATCAAGGGAAGCCAGTTGATGTAATCTTTTTGGATTTCATTAAAGCTTTTGATACTGCCTCTGACAGGATCCTTCTGGACAAACTGTCCAGCACACAGCTGGATAAACACATCATGCAGTGCATGAGCAATTGGCTCATGGCCTGAGCACAGTGGGTAGCAGTGAACAGGGTGACATCAGACAGGTGACCTGTCACTAGTGGGGTTCCACAGGGCTCCATCTTGGGCCCTGTGCTCTTCAACATCTTCATAAATGACCTGGATGCAGGACTGGAGATCATCAGCCAGAGTTTGCAGATGACAAAACTGGGAGGACCTGTTGACTCCCTCGAAGGCAGGGAGGCCCTGCAGAGAAACCTCAACAAATCAGAGGAGTGGGCAATCACCAACCAGATGAAGTTAAATAAGGGAAAGTGCTGGATGCTGCACCTGGGGTGGAGACACCACAGATGTTCGTGCAGACTGGGCAATGAGATGCTTGAAGGCAGTGCTGTGGAAAGGGATCTCAGGGTCCTGGTTGATGGCAATTTGAATATGAGTCAGCAGTGCCCTGGCAGCCAGGAGGGCCAACCGTGTCCTGGGGGGCATCAACCAGCCAGTCAAGGGAGGTGATTGTCCCTCTCTGTTCTGCACTGGTGCAGCCTCACCTTGAATATTATGTGTAGTTTTGGGCACCACAATATAAGAAAGACATTAAGCTATTAGAGAGTGTCCAAAGGAGGGCAAGAAAGATGGTGAAAGGCCTTGAGGGGAAGCCGTATGAGGAGTGGCTGAGGGCACTTAGTCTGTTCAGCCTGGAGAAGAGGGGAGACCTCATTGCAGTCACAAATTCCTCATGAGGGGAAGAGGAGGGGCAGCCACTGATCTCTTCTCTGCAGTGACCAGTGACAGGACCTGAGGGAAGGGCCTGAAGTTGTGTCAGGGCAGGTTTAGGCTGGATATTAGGAAAAGGTTCTTCCCCCAGAGGGTGGTTGGGCACTGGAACAGGCTCCCCAGGGAAATGGGGAACAAGCATCAAGCCTGACAGAGTTCAAGAAGCATTTGGATGATACTCTCAGGCACATGGTGTGACTCTTGGAGATGGTCCTGTGCAGGCCTAAGGGTCGGACTCAGTGATCCTTGTCGGTCCCTTCCAACTCAATGTATTCTGTGCAGAAAGACACCTCTATATTCAGTTTAGTTTGTTCTTTAATGAGTAAAATTATCTTTGGTCTTACTTATTTGGAATGCTACAAAGCTCAAAGGCTTCCAAAAAATTAAGCAGGTAAAGCAATACTTTAGTTTTCAACAGAACAAAATTTTTATCAACCTCTCATTCGAGGACAGTTCATTCCTAAAGAGAGGAGAAATCAAGAAAAATACAATTAAAAGTATTATTCCAAGATTCCCTAAGGATTGTCAGAAGAATCCCTAAGGATTCCCAGACGCAAAATGGATTAGACACTGTATGAACGCAACAAAAGTATAATACTACTGTCAGTCAATCAAATCCCACGAAGTCTCTCTGCCCTTCCAACAGTACCAGATATAAGACAAACCAGATTTTTCCTTGCCTTTTGCCCTTTATTCACTTAGGTAGCATTGTTCCATGAAGAATAACTTGCTACTCAACAGCAAACCCTATTGCTAAGTGCTAGAGAGAGAAAAATGCATAATGAGATTCCTTCTTCTTCCAGGACAGTCCTGGATTATTGTACCAGGGCTGTGACTGTACCTGCATTTCATCTCTGGAGCCTTCACTAACCTTGTGCTTTTGCTCATTCTTCTCTAGTGGAAGCTTCCAGATCTCACAGTTTTTAAATAAAGGGAGTAATCAATGACACCAACCTCTGCTTGCGTTTGCAGGCAATATGAAAAAGTAGTTTTTAGAGGGTCCTCATTCAGGCATATCCCATAGTGTGCTCCCTCTCTGCTGTTCAGAAAGATCTCATACCATGATTACAACAGACAGAGGTTCTTGTACTGCAGGGTAGTTTCACTTCACTCACCCAAGTAGGTAAAACATGGCTGTTTGACTGATATGTCTCCTCCTCGCAGCTTCTGAGCAGATCCAAGCTAGATATGTCCTGACATTCCTTTACAGGAGATCTAGGATTTTGCCAGGGTACCAAATTCCAGAGTTGCATCTCCCCACATTGCTTCCTGATTGTGCCTACTTCAACATTTTGCTTAAGCAAACATCTGGCAAGGCTGACACCAAAAGAAGACAACCGATACACCCATTTTTGCCAACCAGTCATTCCTGGTTTGGTCCTGCCTTTTCCCAAATGCTGGCATAATCATCTGTGTGGCTCCATAGTGAACTAGAGTGGCTAAAGCTAATTATATTTCTGGCTAGCTTTAACCAGCACCACTGCATGATTGCACAGCACTTCTGGAGATATAAAGAAGTAGGTGTTGCAAGGGCAAGAAAGATGCCTGCAGCAGAGATTTTCTCCTTTGACAGAAGTGCTGGCATATGTCATCCTAAACGGCTTGTGGCACTGTGGTCTTGGCCCTTCTCACTGCTCATACAACAATCTGTAAATGGCAATTAACACAGAGAATTGATGATCACTGTGGAAAGCAGAGAGAGAAAGCTGGCTGTCTCTCTGCCTCAGCAAATGCGTCTGAGCACCTACGCTATGCATACAGTGCACAGGATTCAGGCAAAAAAACCATTTTCATTGTTTGGGAAGTAGGGAAGACGGTCTCATGACCTTTTGGAAAAAAAGGGCAGCTATTAATGACAAATAAAGGGCTAGGCAACTGCTGCTCAGCATCATCACTGTCACCAGTCTGGGGCAGCAGCTGAGCAGTTTGAAAGGATATAATTTTACAGTCAGTCCTGCTTACAGGGACAGTTGAAGAATGGGTTGTCCTACCTTTCAGGTCTTCCAAGTGATTTAATTTTGCACTGCCCCCTACTTAAAGTGGTGGGGCCACAACAGTACAGGTTTTTTACTTATCCTCAAAATTAATTCTCTGCTATGACTCTACAGGAAGATAGAGTCTTGGAGCAAAATAGTAAACGTTTTTCTCTCAGCAGGTCTCTCAGTTGCTTTCTAAGTACCCTCAACACTTGAAGATTCAGAAAGAACTTTTTATGGTAAGAAGAAAAAATAGCTAGTAAAATATCTGAAAATGTTACCCCACACTGCTTTTGTTTTCAAGTCATTATTGTAGTTATCTTTGAAGCAAAGATAACACTCAGGAGCTAATAAAGAATGCTGGGACTGAGAGTATAGCTCTTATTCAGCAATAAAACAAAGGTGGATGAAGATTTACTAATGGATGTCTCCCGTTTCAGGTATGTGGAATAGATATTTATAGGGCCTTGTAAAAATGGAAGCTTATATTCACTTTGCTCCAGAAGCACACTACTGAAAATGAGATAAACATTCTAATGGATCTAGTTAAGAAACAGAACTGTTTTAAGATAAAAAGTCTGAAATCTGTGAAGAGATGTATTAAAAATTGTTTGGAATGTTATGACACTGATAATCATCATGTATTTATCTGCCAGGAACATTGGGGCTTCAAATAGCATTTAATTCACACAATCCTTCCTTACAAGCATAAAAGGCCTTAGGAAACACTGCTTACAGTTTAAATATTTTGATTCTTTGTTTGTTTGTATGAAACTAGTGTGAGGGGGTGCTCTGAAAAGCACAACAAACTCCATAGATGAGAACAAAGAAATGGCTTTAAAACAGGCTGTGTGGAGAACAGATGTTACCCTTTCATGATGATGAAGCTTTAAAGGACCTCCCTTAGGGCAATGAAGGCACCTTGATGCAGGGTTCTTCATGTCTCTGTATGGGGGGAACCCTCACAGGAGCCTGAGGAGATGGGATGTTGTGAATCCCTTAATGCAAAGAAAGAAATCCTACAGGGTTTCTTCTGCTGGAGGGTTGCACGGCAGCTCTGCTGCATGACTGGAGCTCACCTCCAGAAGATGTCTCAGCCACTCACTTTCTGTCCAAATGCTTTTTTTCCTCACACATCTCAGGAGCCAACAGCTGCAATAATCCCTAGGTGCAATGCACAGGCCTGATGGTGCAGGTTTTCACATGGACGTCACCCATGGGAAAGCTGCGTGAGCTGCAAGGCTTGGCTTTCCTACAGAGTGCGAGTAACTGTACTGATGTTGGTGATGCAAAGAAAGAACACAGATGTCCTTAAAAACTGTGAGAATGGAAATTGTTTTTGATAGATTGGAGGTTTTTTTCTTGCTGTACTCATTAAACAGAGGCAGAAGACAGTAGGCAGAGGAGCACATTTTTGCGCTGTTTTCTTCTGTTGAAAGGTAAGCATGAGAAAGATTCAGTGCCAAGGTAGTGAACAGCTATGTTCACAGCTGGCCAGCCTGAAAAGTCTGTGGAAGTAAGGCAGAAGAGCTACAACATGACATATGTTATGCTACAGCAATGAATTACACCACAGGTTGTCTCTCAGCCCAGAGAAGCTGATTAATATAGCTGTTAAATACACTTAATCAAGCTTCCTTCTCACTAAGATCTGCTACACCTTTCAAAAAGACAGCATCTGAGAGCCCTTGAGCAGTCACAAAAATGACTCTAAACAGGCAAAAATATACCTGTTTGTTGAGGAAGATGGTCACTTAGCAGAACGTCAATTTTTCAGCATGCTATAACTTGTATCTCTTCTGACTGTTCAAAGAAATTTGCAGTCCTTTCTATGGCAATTACAGGATTTTTACAAGCATAGGTACACCTTCTAGCATATCCTAATTTTGAAATGCTTGACTTGATTATGTTATTATGCAATGCACTAGTAGAATACTATTTGCTATTTGCAAATATAGCATTTATGTATGACTATAGCCTAGAACTTTTCAGAAGTACAGGTGAGTATATACGTGTGTGTGAATATCAGCAGACAAATTAAAGCACGAACTATGACTGAATTGCTTTAAACACAGGACTAAAGCCATAGGCTAGTTATCTAGCACTGCCAGAACATCAGACTAGCATATATTTTTGTTACTGGGTTGCTTGCCCAAATCCAGACCTGCTCCAGCTTTATGGATTTATCAGCTTCTCTGGGTGAGTACATTAACATCTCCCTGGCTGTTAAGTAAAGACCAGATTTTAAAGACAGATACCGGGTAGGCATATGTCAAGTCTGCATAGGATGGAATAAAGCCTTCCATCCCTCAGAAATGAAGATTCAAACAGGCCTTTTGCTTGCACCTACACCACACTGCAAATTTTTCTTTTAGTCATGACAGGAGTGCAGCAGCTGCAGAAAACAGTCCTTTCTTCCTGCACAGCATTATAACCATACAGAAAAGCATCTTTAAGTCTTTTGAATTACACAAGTATTTTCATTTGCAACCAGATGGCAGAAAATTAACTAATTTCAGATTGCTTTCTAAAGACAAAAAGCCTTGTACAGACGCATTGTGTAGACCACAATTTTCATCATTAGTGTAAAAAAGCATCTATCTCCCAAGAGAACAAGAGAAGTGTTTAATACACATTTGTGACTCCGAAGAATAAGGAGTGTTTCTTGTCCTAAATTAAATCAATTATTTGAATATATGGAATACTCAAAATGCTTTACAGATTCTTTTATCCTTGATCCTTCTAGTTTAGTATTCCTAGTAACCTTGACATTGCTAACCCAAATCTGCTCACTGCAGCAGACCAACATATTCCAGATATTTTTTTTTTTGAATCCATAGCCAGCTGTTAAGATTTTCCAGCAACTTTCAATTAGAAATAACTATAGTCATTATTTACCTCTGAAAACATTCATGTATTTTTTTTAAGAGCAAAAAGGCACACTTCGCAGTTTTTAAATCATCAGAATGATTTATGATTCCTCTTGATGGGATAAAGCAAAATCATAGAATCATAGAATGGTTGGGGGTGGAAGGGATCTTAATGATCATCTAGTTACAACCCATCCCACACATCCCCCGACCACCATGTGCAAGGACAGCTTCCACTAGACCAGGTTGCTCAAACCTACATCCAACCTGGCCTGGAACACTTCTGCGAAGGGGGCAGCCACATCTCCTCCAAGCAAACTGTTCCAGTGCCTCACCACCCTCACCATGAAGAATTTCATCCTAATTTCTGAACTAAATCTACCCTCTTTCAGTTTTAATCCATTACCCTTTGTCCTATGACCACATGCCCATGTCAAAAGTCCCTCTTCAGCTTTTTTGCAGGCATCCTTCATGAACTGTAAGGCTGCTATAACGTCTTCCTGGAGCCTTCCCTACTCCAGGTCTCCAGCCTGTCTTCATAGGAGAAGTGCTCCAACCCTCTGATCACTGATATGTGTGTAATGACTACTTTTAGCAGTCACAAAATGAGATTACACATACATTCTTACCTCTTGCCATTCTGAGGGATACCAGGAGGGTGGGCAGTCAAAGCGATTACAGGCTTGCACAAGGGATGGCTTAGGTTTAGAGCACAATTCATCTGCCAAAATCACGGTCTCATTAGTCTCTCTTGACAGTAGATGAGAACAGAAGACATCTCGTGTCTGTAAACCAACCCCACAGGTAAGACTGCAGGTGCTCCACTTCCCAATCTCCCATCTGTGAAGGGGTCAGGAGAGAAAACCTTAAGCACAAAACAAAATCACCTTAATTTTTCTCTTATTACAATGACAGATGGAGTACAGAAACAGTAAAAGAAAGGTGATTTTCCTTCTCTGATCACTGTCACTCTTGTAGCTGGAGGATGAGGTTAAGGTGAATACTCACAGTTCTGCATTTTCAGCTCTTGTCAAAAGCTCTTGGACTCCAAGTCTTTGGGATTCCTGCAATATCACAGGAATAGTGATATCACAAGGAACAGTGTTGTGCCCTACATTAAGAGGTTTTAGGGTGCAGGAGCCTAGCCAATGTTTTTCAAGACAGAATGGATTTAATTAGCAAACATTAAAAGATATTAACAAAGGTTTAATCAAAGAAATGCAAAAGTGAAATGCTGAGCACGAATTTCTTCCAGAAGAACCAGCTATGGCATTCCTGACTGACTTTTTCATGCTGTGGAGATAGGAGGTACTACGGCCTTGAGACATGTAATGGGAGGGTAGGGGATGATCTTCAACCCCTGGATGAACACTCTATCACTGAACTAGCTCTTCTCTGCACTAGTTATATAAACCCTGCATCAACAGGATTATTGATAACTGAATTTCAGCGTTCATCATGTTAAAACCAGATTTCTACTGTTTGAGCTGTACTGAATACAAGCCCTAATTCTGTCAGCCAAATGTAGAAAATTTCTTAAAATATTAGGTCTTCTAATCACATGCTCTATTAGAAAGCACTTCAGAGATATGCAGAAATGTGGACACAAAAACATATATTCAGAAGGAGAATATAAGAAATAGTCTTCCTATCAGCTTCAGGCAAAACTCTGCACTGACCTGGACATATTCCCACATCCAAAATCAAAATATGAAAGCCGGATAGTGCCACTTTTTCTAATTCTGAAGAAAGTTTAATTCATTTCTTTCCAGCTTGAACGTTGCTGAAACTGATTGTTGAGGGAATAAATTAAACATTCATGAAAAGGAAGCCTCACAGAACAAGTCTTTGAAGAAAGCAAATCCAGGCAGAAGGTTAAAGAGAGCGACCATGAAGGAGGACACCCTCAGGCTCCATACAGGATGGAGGCAGATAATGAAAGAAAGTTAAGACACATGTCAGCAGAACGAAGCAAAGGAAAACCACTCTGGTGGTCTGAGATCTGCCATTAATGGAAATAGCTCAGCACATTTAAAACACATCACATTAGTAAACACATCACTTAAATAATCATTCAAGATTGTGCCATCCTACGGTCACAGAAAAATTCTAACCTCTATTTATTTTATAAAATTATTTTGAGCATTTGTTTCCTCCCTCTCAATAACAGGCTTAACATATTGAAATAGCTAGCATTTAAGAAGTACTTTTTCCTCCCTAGATGATATTCTGTTGGACCAAAGGCACATTGCTCCCCTTCCATGCTCTATCTGCTGGTGACTTTCTCTGATTTTGTAACAGGACAGAATACATCCTGAGCATCATGGTAAACTCTAACGATGCTGTAGTTTGCTTTTACACAACAGTCTTGGTTGTGTTAGTAGCAATGACAAAAATCTGTTTAGCCTTTTCTAACAATAAGTGCACCTTGCACGCTCAGTTAGAAGTTACCATGGTCACTTTTCAGGCCATAATACACTGAAGGACATTAATCCTGATACATGTACTGGGAGCTATTTATCAGTGGACTAGGAGTGACATATGGCAGCCAGTTAAGCTCAGCTGGAGTATGTTCCCCATATGAGTGATCTGGGGGGAAATGTCTTCCCAGATTTTCCTATGAAACTGTCAGTCAGAATTAATGTGACTCTTATATACCCTTCAGTTTTGGCACAATCTAAAATAAGATATTTGAGTAGGTGCTGAAAAGAAGGCATTTTCTTATTTCAGAATCTATTTTGATACATGGTTAGTTGCCAGAGTTTCCTTTTATTCAAGTGCTGGCAATAGCTGTTGCCATCAGCAACTCATTGCTTGTTATTGGTATAAGTGCAAAATGTTTTTGTTGGCAGTTCATATCTCAGTGGCTAGCAAGCCACATAAGCCCTTTAGACATCTTGGCTTCTGCAGAAGAGGTCATCTGCTTCCTCTTGCGGAAAGAAAAGCTGTGTTTCAGTAAAGAGAAAGGATTCGCTTTTCCAGTGTCTGAAATTTCTGAATGTTTCAGGTTGCATTTGTTGCCCTACCTGTAACATCGGTTTGTTCACAATTCTTTCCAGCTGCTTTAAACAGGAGATTCCTTAGAGGTGCTCAAGAACTGTGAGGTCAAATTCCCTCTTGACCTTGTACTTTCGTAGTCCCAAGTGACTTTTATGGGCTTTCATAGATGCAAAGTAAAGAATGTAGAGCAGAGCAGAGATGTGCTAAGTGGAGTAAGGATGTGCAAGTAACCAAAACCATAAATGATATATATGATTGGCAGAATTTCAAAGTCCTAAAAAGCACAGAGAGAATCTTATAGAATTATAATATTATAGAATTATATATAGAATCTTATAGAATATATAATCTTATAGAATTACAGGGCTCTAGGATTATTTTGTAACAGCTAAAGGTGCTTGTAACAATTTGAACTAGTATTATCCTACAAAATTTACCAATTAGTTTCTAGACTACTTCTACTGTTGGAAATAATATTTTTTTTAAATACTTCTTTTCTGAGGTAACACAGTTTTACCCTAACTGTAGAGTGTTGTGATGCTGACTGAAATAATTCCAGTCTTATTTAACGTGGTACTTATCTGTGCATTCCTCTATCTATTTTTATTTCTGGGTGTTTTGGCTATACTGAACTGACTCTTTCAGTGCATATGGAACACAAAAAGAATGCCCTGCATGTATCCGGCAATATGAGAATTAAAATTCAAGTAGGAATTTTAAAAGGTGAACACAGTAGTTACAGAATCAAGCTAAAGGAACCTTGTGCAAGTGGAACTGGCATCTTCGTATGGTGACTGTGGCTGCTGTTAAGGTGCAGACTTAGGAAAAATCTGCATACTGCCTAGTCTATAGACAAGTTGAAAATCATTGGTTTGGTACTTCTCATATTGCTTCCCAGAGACCGGTGAAGTGATTGCATAGTTTTGATCCAAAATATACTTTTTATCCCTTCTCTCTCTTTCACTACTGCCCAAGGCTGAACTAATATGCAGGAACAGAGAAACAGTGGTTTTTTAACCTTATCTTATGGTAGGACTTTGGCTCATCTATGCTCCTAAATCCTTGGCTTGTCCTGACTCTAGATCTATCAGTTCTTCAGTTGTCCACCTCCATCTCCTAAGTATCCAAGTAGTGGTTATGTATTCAAGCACCAACCAGACTCTTAAAATATTTCAACTACTGTACATAATATAAAACCTATTCCAAAAGGTTTTCAAGCTCTGCGGAATACACATACACAAACTCTCATACAGACTAAAAATCTGTAATATAAAATTACTTTTAGGAATTATAAGTCCATTTCTAAAGGACCAATGAGAAATTGCAATTTTCTGGAATATTCTCATCAAATAAATTAGGCCTATCTAAGCAATGCTCATGCATATGCTAAACTCCAGGTGTACAAGCAGTTTCCACAATTAATCATCATCAGTCTGTTTTAAAACGTAAATATTTGCAGCTCCCTTGAATAAAAGAAAGAGTACAACTGTGAAGCTCCAATGGCCAAAAAAGCCTCAATAATCTGAAATTCCTGATTACTATCACAGGACAATTATTCCATATTATTAATATAAGTCTGAAAACATTGGAGATTCTCTGAGAAACCAGCTTAACTATGCTATTTCTAATTATCTTGACATAGTTAACAAAAATCTTCCCAGGATGCCTAAATTAAACTTTCACATTGGTGATCAGGTTTGGGCTGTTTAAAAGGAAAAAAAAACTTCTAAGAGATAACTTAAACATGACATTCTTAAGAGTTCTATAAATTTAATTTTAATTGGAAATAATTTTCCTTCTTTCTTGTAACAAAAAAAAAAGGTATCAATATCATATTGTGGCCCAGAAGTTCAGGTGAAGAACTGGGGATCAAGTGAGCAGGACCTTGTTCCTGGCTCTACGCTGAACTCCAGAGGTGAATGAGACCAGAACTGCTGAAACATGGGCTAGCCTGTGAAAAACGTCTAGTATTGAGCCAAAGCACTACGCAGCCAACAGCTCTGGATTAGTCCCTATATGCAACGAACATACAGTAAACCCCAAATCATTCTAAGGTGTCAGATGCTGTAAGAATTTTTTCTAGGGGTATACGATTTAATCCTGACAGAATCCCTTCAAGCACTGCCAAGAAAACTGAATACAGGAAAAGTAAACACCATTCTACAAAAAGACTTCCTGAAGTTGTTCTAAAAAAAATGGAATTATTGTCATTTTTATCTGGTTAAATCACATGAAAGTGATAGAAAAGAACTCTTCTTATTTCTAAAATAAACATTCATCAATGAGGAGAAAGGTTTGCCTAGAAACATCTTACTTAGCATCTGACACCTGCCTGCATACAGACATTTCTAAGTGCACAAGGGCTGTGAGGCAGCTGGGTATATGCACATATAAGAGACTGAGTAAATCACGTATTATGTCAATACTGGTCTCCTCTCATCCTCTGCCAACCTGTGTAACCTCCAGTGGACCCTGAAGACCGAGAAGCCTGCTCAGAGCCCACATATCTCCTCCCTTCCTTTCCCATTATAAACCTGGAGCAGTGTTTGTGGTAAAGCTTCCTGTTTCACAGGTGTGAAAGTCTTTCTTTAGGCTCATTTTGCAGACATATGTTTTGGTTGAGTAAGTATTCTCACTGTCGTGTTTTAAATATCATGTCAGAATGTGATCTTAAACTCTGGACAGCAGAGTGTCACTGTCCATTCTGTTTAGGTAGCATACTTTCTTGCACTAAAGCTACAGGATTGAGATGAGGACTCCTATAAAGTCAGTTCTTGCCTTCATAATCAAAGAAATCTCAGAAAAAGGCACTCAAAAGCTAAGAATTTAAGTAAAAGTAATTTTTTTCACCCAGATGTTAAATCACTCACAGCAAAATCAGACTGCTCCTTTGAAATGAAGTGTGAGAGCTAAAACCTCAACAGTGTTGCTTAAACAGGGATCTGAGTTCTGTAGGAAGTGACCTCCCTACTGTTATGGTTCAGTTTGTATTAGAGAGAACATTACAAATACACACAGAGTACACATAAACCTCAGAAGAAAAGTGAAATTTAACTAAGCTCTGTAAAAAAATCAATACTCACCTAAAAAAAAAAAAAAAGAAAAAAAAGAAAATAAAAGAAATGGCAAAGTACTTCTAAATCATCACTGGCAACCACAGAAAAACAATTCATGCTTAGTGTTGATCACTGCCAGCCTGACAAAATACGTTGTTCAGTATCACCACTGTGACAAGCGAGCTGGGCAGGCAGGAAAAGTTTCAGGGGACAGTTGTGCACAAGTGAGAGTGAGGTGCTTTCTCCAAAAAGCATTTCCTTACAAGTGAAGGAAGTCCATTAAAGATACGCAGATAACACATGTAAGCAGATCAAAGGCCTACCTTTATGCCATATGGAAAATGTTAAAAGAACAGTTGTTCCTGAAAGAGAAATCAAGAAGCTTACAGACACCAGAAGACAAAAAAAGAAAAAGCTCAGCTGGTGAGAAAGACGTGCAGTCAACTGCACATAATTTTTAATCTGAAACTTCTTTTAAAATTAAGCTTTTTAAAAATGAGATAGTTGAAAATTGATGTAGATGGCACAGAAATAAAATACATAAAGCCTGACTTCACAAACTGTAAGATCAATATTCATGAACATGTGATTTTGTCCCACAAAGTAACAAAACTCTCTTAAAATCTAAAGAAGTCTTTGCTGAAATGAAAGTCCACAACGGCCTCAGCCACACTGATCTGAGGGACAGCCGGAACATCTTAGCAGGTGTCAAAGACTCCTGAAGCATCCCGTGACTCACAATATTACATCATCCAGTGTAAAACTCCCCAGCCCAGGGGAGGTACCACAGGCATTCCCACCTGAACCTGAGCATGTTTAACTCTGAGTTTCAGGGCTTCCCTCACCGCCAAGGCTTCCACCACCACCTTAATGGATCCGGACTGTGACCACCACTGTGACAGGCCTGCGATCACCACTTCGACCAACACACATCGAAATGGCAGCAACCAAGTCTCATCACTGGATCCAACAGGCGTCTTGTGGGTCCTTCCAGTCACCTGAGGGATCCACAGCCCTGCTCCGGCTGCCTGTACCATCACTTCAGCCTCACTGCAGGGCCACACAAGTGCCTGCCGCTATCAAATCCCACCTATACACCTTTTCCTGCCAGCACTGACTCTCCAACTGTTCTTGCCAACTTTTGCAGGTGTGGGAAAGGCAAACCACATGGAAGGTGTGTTTTTCCCAGATGAGGGAGAGAAGCCACCATCTCAATTTGGTCCAGTGAGCGGGACTTGGGAAGTTTCTCCTCATCAGTTGATTTAACCCATTTCTATCAGAATTGTTATTGGCATTTCTTCTTGGTAATGAGTTATTTTTTCACTTACTCAGGGTGTATTTGTTCTCTCTCTCTGTGTTGGAGAAACCAGGGGTATTGAATCCGAGAGAGGAGATTTCTGCCTGAGGTCTCCATGCCTCCAAATTGTCTCAGACTGAGACAAAGATACTATTAAGAAGGCAGTGTTTAACAGTATTTTGTTCTAAGGGCACATCCAGATCCAGTATTTTACACTGAATTTTATATTTATATTTTAGGTTTATATTTTATATTTTATATTGATGGATGGGATGCCATCCAAAGGGAACTGGAAAAGATCAAGAAGTGGGCCCATGAGAATCTCATGTGGTTTAACAAGACCAAGTGCAAGGTGCTGCACCTGTGTCAGGGCAAACCCTGCTATCAATACAGGCTGGGGGATGAACAGATCTAGAGCAGCCCTGCCAAGAAGGACTTTGAGGTGCTGGTGGATGAGAGGCTGGACATGACTCAGCAATGTGAGCTCCCAGCCCAGAAAGCCAGTTGTATCCTGGGCTGCATCAAAAGCAATGAGGCCAGCGAGTTGATGGAGGTGGTTCTGCCCCTCTGCTCTGCTCTGCTCTGCTCTGGTGAGATCCCACCTGGAGGCTGCATCCAGCTCTGGGGTCCCCAGCACAGGAAGGACATTGACCTGTTGAAGCAAGTCCAGACAAAGCCACCAAGCTGTTAGAGGGATGGAGCACCTCTGCTATGAGGAAAGGCTAGGAGAATTGGGATTGTTCAACCTGGAAAACAGAAGGCTTCAGGGTGATCTAATCGCAGCCTTCCAGTATCTGAAGTGAGCCAGTAAGAAAGACAGAGGGTGACTTTTTACCAGAACATGTAGTGACAGGAGCAGAGGGAATGGCTTCAAACTGAAGGAAAGTAGGTTTAGATTAGATATTAGAAAGAAATTCTTTACTGTGAGGGTGGTGAGGCACTGGAACAGGTTGCCCAGAGAAGCTGTGGATGCCCCATCCCTGAAGTGTTCAAGGACAGGTTGGATGGGGCTCTTAGCAGCCTGGTCTAGTGAAAGGTGTCTCTGCCCATGGCAGGGGGGTTGGAGCTAGATGATTTTTAAGGTCCCTTCCAAGCCATTCCGTAATTCTATTTACTTTTTACTTTCTCCTTTGAGATACTGAAATTGTGACCAATAATCTATTTAATAGCTCACTTACTCTTCTGCAATAAAGGTGCTTTTATCACACTGACATTCAGAAATCTGAACACCACAGAATAAGAAGGCTCTAAACTCATGTTATACCCACAAACCCCAAAACAACCATGTTAAAGTATTCAGATCCATGGAAGTATCAACTGATTCTGAGACAACAGAAAGAAAAATTACATTCAAAGTGATGGTATCAGAAGAGTTAATATGTGTATAGGCAAACTTTTATTAAAACATCTCATATCTCACCCTAACATAGGTTTGTGCAGAATCCACAGACTACAGAATGGTAATTTAACACACTTCTTTAAATTTTCTTCAGTGAGAACCTGGCTTCTCAGATCTTACCAGAAGTAACGACTTTAAACAACACAGTTTGTTTCCTCATGGGAAAGGAAATGAACTTGCCTGATGTATACAAACATCTTTGTTCAGATCAGGAACCAGAAACGTGTAAGTATTATAATTTAACAAACTTCCATCCAATACAGTTATAACAGTACAAATCTGTGGATCCGTTGGGTGGTACTTAGATGCATAGCTGTTCACCTGTGTGAGTGCTTCAAGTCTCTCCCAAGGCTGTGAATGATGACACACTAACAACTGGTTACAACATAGAATACATCAGCTTAGTCACAGTTCTAATGGGTAATTGTCTCTACTCCATCAGTGAGACCTTCAGCGTTTAACAGTGTTAGCAGTGGGCCCAGAGGAATGAAGATCACATAACTGAAGATGGAAATTTTCATGGACACAAACAGGTCTTGCTCTGCTTCTGCAGATGTGACAGACCTACTTAGCAGATACAGAGTTCTTCGTTTAATCAGTCAGACTCCTTTAACAGGTATTTAATTCACTCCAAATTGAATGGAAATGAGGGCACCTTCTCCATGTGTGAATCTTTCTGATGAGTTATAGAATATAATGTTATAGAATATAATGGTTAATTTCACCCCTTTTTAAAGGAAGATGCATAGTAAATGCAACCATTTACAAGACCCTGTAGCTTATTTCATATGTTAATCTTGCAGTGAAAAGGTTAATCCTATTCATTATGCTACAAAACATTTGACTTCACATTTGGCACCAGAGGGAAGACATGCTCTTCATTGTTGCTGCTGGGAAAGCTTTCTTGGGGGAATGAAATCCTGCTGTTGAGGCAGTAAATTAATAGTCAGGAAAATGGAGAATACATTTAGAGAAAAAAATGATGAGCAGAAGCTAACATACTAAATGCTGAAGTGAGAGCATATTTGTTTAAAATACTGAAAAATATCAACTGGCAGTGAATCTTAAGTTCTGTTTTGCACAGGCATTTGTAAAGAGAAGGGTGGAAAGAAGTATACTAACATGACTAAACCCAGAAAATTAATTGTGCCAGGAAAGAAAGGAGAGAAATTGTTCTCTGCAGAGTGACTCAGTAAGTTCCCAGTCTTAGTTCAAGCTAGTACTAATCACAAACCAAGCTCTAAAAAAACTGTGGTAGGACATGGTGAGATTGCTTCAACACAAGGGTGTACTAACTTGGAGAAACCTGTGACCTGGACATCTGTGTAGAGTAAAAAAAAATCTACCTAAGTATACAGTATTCTGAATAAGAAGAGCGATCTACCACTCTTTGAAGTAAGAAGGAGATATGGTATACATTACTAAAATATTAATTAGCAATTGCACTTTAATATTTTATGAACATAGTAGTCGGTGTGGAATATGACCCAAAATGAAGGAAAATATCTATTAATGATATTATATCTAATGAAGGAACCATCACATTATTTAAAAAAGCAACAAGGCTGAAGAAGACCTCTGAAATTTTAAACTAGAAGAGCTGGAGGCAGTCTGTGATGGAGACTCCAGAGCTACTCCCCTGATCCTCACAACTTGCAAGTTGCTTTGCTTCACATTTCAATGTGACACACATGGCTGAAAGGTGTCTCCTTGGTGATTTCACTGTAACTGCTGTTGAGTAAGGGATACCCAGGAGCGTGCAGCTACTACTCCACCACAGGCAACACAACCAGTGAAAAAGGGTACGGGTGGGCTGTC
This sequence comes from Oxyruncus cristatus, assembly GCA_013399855.1. Taxonomy (NCBI): domain Eukaryota; kingdom Metazoa; phylum Chordata; class Aves; order Passeriformes; family Cotingidae; genus Oxyruncus; species Oxyruncus cristatus. The sequence goes on from VXAY01003878.1 coordinate 78,439, forward strand.
ACACACATCTTGGTCAATCTCTTAACAACTGAAAAGGGTACAAAGCAGAAGATTATATTACAGAAAAGGGGAGAGAAGATAAATGTTTTTAGTCCACAGATTAATACGATTTAAGGCCCCTGTAGTATTACAGTAGTGGAGGGTAGGCATCGACGTAATACAGATACAGCACAACAGATCCACCTAGGGAGGGCAGCCTGTTTAGATGTCTTTGTACAGGCCTGTTTTTAGCATAGTAAACCTAGGCAATAAATGAGACTATGATTCAGTGACTGAGTCAATGACTCCTGTTTAAGCTGTTTCTCAACCTAAAGGCTTCAAGTAAGGGTGAATCTTCTCTGTCTGGCAGCATATTTTTTCTAATGTCTGATTCTGCAATCTATTCCACCACTGGTTCAAGCTGTGACCTGTGATCCCAGGAGGCTCTGTGGGCTACACTTTAAGAGGCTCTCAACTGCACTTCAGTTAAAAATAGACTTAAATGAATCCCACTTAAAAAATACATCAGTGGTTTGTAAGAAAAAGAAAAACCAAACTGCAACACAACAAGAACTGGTATCCCCTGCCAGTAAGGCTATACTGCAGTATCTGTAGACATGCAAATTTTGTAACCTTTTTTTCTGAATTAGATAGAGATGCTCTAATATTTCATTCCACCAATGCAAACCCCTCTTCCAATAGAGGTCACCTTTAATGTATTAGAGAAAGCTCTGGCCCTCCCACACAGATTTAATTAATTTCAGATTGTTCATGGAAGCATGTTTTACACTAAGTCTGATCTATCACCAACCTAATGCCTCATGTCTCCAAGTGCACTGAAAAACATGTTGATATTTTTCTCCTTTATAGTTTCATTTTGTCATGGTTTAGCCCATCCCCCTCAGTATTAGGGTAGAAGATGGTTGATTCCAGGTGAAATTCCAGCTAAGTAGCCAATCGAGGACTTCTGTTACGTCTCTATGAATTACATATTTAACACAAACCGGAAAAGAAGGTGGTTGTGTGTGTGGCATAGAAGAAATTTGGAGCCATGGCGTGAGGGAAGCAGCAAGGCCTCCCCCGAGTGGGGGCCAGGCCCCCTCCTCCCCTGGCCTTGGGCCGGGGGCAGGCATGGCACTAAAACTTCTGGCCGAGGCATGTAGCAGAGTGGAGAAGAAACTCCAGAGAAAAGCTGCTTGGCTGAGATGTTACAGAAGAAACTTCCCCTCGCAGAGAGCAGAGAAGAATCCGAGATAAGGCAGAAACTCCAAGGTCAGTAGAAAGGGAGGGAGTGCAGAAGCGCGGGGGAGCCCCCCCGCTCTCTCTCTCTCCAGCAGGGGAAAAGACTTTAAAACCCCTGCCACCTGTGGAAATGATTTGGAGTGAAGAAAGTTTTGTGTGGGTTCTTTCCCCAGAGGCCTGGATAGCCCGGGGAGGGCAGAAATAGCTTGAGGCCAAGACTGGATCACCTGAAAGCTCTATGTAGCAAGTTGCAGAAGAGCTGCAGCCACAGAATGGTAGAGAAGCTGAATGAATTCTCCTTGGAGGGGTTGAGCCCCTGATGACCTTGGGACTTTGTCCAAAAGATAAACCTTAACACTAAGCCCCCGCCCTGTATGGGGGGCCCGGTGCGAGTCTGGACTGGGTGTTGATGGCAAATGATCCCCTTTACTGCAAGTGGGGGAGCGGTGGTGAAGTTGGAGTAACCAGCCGCGGCCGAGAACCAAGATTGGGTGTCTGGCCAAAAGCAGATAGTCAGAAGAATTCCAGAAGGGAAAAGAGAGGCTACCTCAAGCAGCAGAAACACAGCATCAGAGAGTGTTCCTGCGTGTGGACTGAGCAAAAAGAAACCCAGAACCCCTGTGATCCCAGCGAGGGGTGGCGAGTCTAAAGAAACCCCCCTGAAACTCCTCGTGGAAGAAACTCCACAAAGCCCTGGATCCTGTGGTGACAACATGATAAAACTGTCAGCGGCTGTGGACGAGCAACTAGAGGTGGGAGGCAGACTTCTCTGCATTTCAGTAAGGAGAGAGAGGTTCGAACTGCAGGAATGTGGAACTGTTACCTTAAAGACTTTTTCTTTTCCTCCCTTCTCTTTCTTCCTCTTGACTGTTTTTGAGGGAGAGAAGGAGGGGTGGTATTTGTACATACGTAAGTTTGTTATTACAGAAAAACTAGTTATTGTGTATATAAGTATTTCCCTTAGTTTTTGTTGTGTAGCAATAAATCTTAATATTAATTCCGATTTCAAAGAATCTGTTTTGTCTGTGTAAACTCTTCCTGCTTGTTAGCAAAATTTATGGGTTGATAAACACTGTGCAGAAAGCACAGGAGCTAAACCTATGACACACTTTATTTGGGAAGTGAAATAGAGCAAAACAGATGGACAATACTGCATTCACCAAATAAACATTAAAATAATAACAGGTGATTTTCACACAACCGCAAAACAAGCAGACACAGAAGAAATAAAAAAGAAGGAAGAGAAAAACACGACGCTATGTAATGAGCTAGGACCCAGACTAACTCAGGCTATCTTTAATCTTTGGTCAAGTATCAGGACCACTTAGATGGTTTTCTGTTATTTCTTGCTAACAGTAGAAACTTGAAGGAGTAAAGGGAGAACGTTGGGGTGAAATTGTGTGCTATTCCTAGAACCATCTGCTTTATCTACTTCTTTTTTCTCTTCATCCTGTGGCATTCAGCTGTTCTTTGTTGTACAGGAATAAAAGTTCATTTTTGAATATATTCAAGAACAAAGTTGTAGAAATTGCCCGGAATTTCCTTCACTTTCAGCCATCTGGCTTTCATTGCTTTGCTTATCTCTCCACTACTCCATACATGTTTACCAAATCTTTTCAACATGCATTGACTAAGCTATTAAGCAGTCATAATGAATGACACAGTTACAACATTCTCTTTCAGCCCTTTGGTAGCGTCTGTTGGCTCACCATGAGGTGTTCATGCTGTTGCTGTTATAAACAAGAACAATCATATCTGATTAGATGATGACTGCCTCTGTAATTTGGGTTGTGGAGGCTGAGGAGAAGACACATTTTGGCTGTGAGTCATTTTGTTGCTGGAAACAGCAAAGCCAACATTGAAACAGTGTTCCTTCAATTGTTCGGGGTTTTTAAAATATTTTTTTGAGTATTTTAGAATACAAACATAGCAATTAGCAAAACTGAGTGATCTTCCCTTTCGATATTCTTTTGGTTAGAGAAGAAACTTCTATACATTGAACAGCTATTGCAAGTTTACTTCTGGGAAGACTGTGCTCTGCTCATGTATTGCTATGTAATTACGGAAGTGATAGAGCTTGATTTACACAACCTAAGTAACTGAATGACTGAATTACAATGCTTATAGTCATCTGTCCTCTCTTTCCTGTAGAAAGCAGTTTGGGTCTCGCAGCATATCAAAACAAGCTGTATCCTTTTTATAGAAGAATTAAACAAAGGCATACCAAGTTAAGGATAACAAATTTTAATCTGTACCTATTGTGTTGAAAGTCAGTTATTAGCTCCTAGTTTAGCAATCAGGTCTGCAGTGCCCTATTTCTTAGTTCAGTGGAACCTGGAAAATTTTGTTATACTGTTTTCCAGAAGAAAAGGGACTGGACTCTTTTTCTGCTATTGTTCTTGAAGCAATAAGCAAAGAACTGCCAACAAAATCTGAAACCACAGAAGACTCAGTTAAGATTTCAATATGGATGAAATCTTCCCATTTTTGTGTACAACTCTTCCTGATTCTTATTCTTTCCTCTGTAAAAATTTTAAGCATGAGATTTTGCTGACTCCACACACCTGTGAATATCTAAAGACAGATTCCTGTGGTTTAGTTTTTCTGTCTCTCTTTCATGTACCCCGAATAGTAATATGCTAAGATACTAAGCCAGAATTTCAATGGAAATTATAAAGTGCTCTCGGCTGCTGTGCAAGCACCATCACCTTTCAGCGTTTTCATAAATGTGAACTATTGCCAGTATATTCCAGCTTTTACCATATTTTGAGCTGAGACCAGAGCAACTAGGAACTGAAAAGGATGATGATACCACAGACTAATTTCAAGATGAAGTACTAATTGAGTAATGAAGTCTTCTAGTTTATCCCCATTTATTCTCAGTAGGGAACAAAATGAACAGTAACAGTGCAGATCCCCTTAGTATCATTCTTCTAAAGGGTTCAAAAAATGATGGAACAAACCCAGGATGAAGTTACTCTTTGCTGACTACTTCTACAGTATTTGTCTTAGGGTGCATGCCTTCTGATGCCTCCAGAAAGGCTGCCGAGATTCTGTGGTTCAATGTTTTTGTTTATCAATATTATAACATGTTTATCTATATTTGTTTATCTATATTAAAACAATTGTTTATGGCATACATGACTAATTTTTTGAGAGGCTACAGAAAATGTCACATGTGACCGAAAATGTCACATGTGATCAAATATGTCTGTAGCAGAAGCAACACTAAGCTTTGAAGTCCTAACATTTAAATATTCTACCTCCTAAGCTAAACAAGCTCTTGAATGGTATTAAATTCTAGACATAAGCATTAAATTCTAAGCATGCTGGGCTGTTTAGGTTCAAGAAACGTCACTGGAATAATTTCTCTACATATATCAGGACAGAATTTTTGTTCTCTCAAGCAAGAATTCTCAGCTTTTTCTTCATGTTGTGGACAACAGCTCCTTGTCTACCAAGACATTCATCACCATCTCAGTTGCCTTTTCCTGACACTGCCTTCTCTACCCACAACAATTGTATGCTCCAACAGTCACTTACAGATCAAGAGCATTCTAAGAAAGTGGGTTTTTTTATATTTTTAGTTTCTGCTTATGCACTTTAGCAGCTGGAAAACAGAGAGAAGAGCCAACACTATGAGACTAGCCAGGTCTCTCTGTAAGTCGTCAGCAAGAGCTCTGGAAACTATCACTGGTCCACAGATTTTGGAAACTCCTAGAAAGAGATCTAAGTTCACAGCCACAGTGTATTACAACTTTTAGACTTGTCAGTGAGTAGGAATGCCTTCATCAGCATTCATAAGGGTAGGATTTTAGTCTAAATTTCCATCAGACACCTGGACCAAGATTTCTTGAATTAGAAAGCCCTGAGGCTTTTTTTTTTTTTTTTAAGTACTAAGGCTGTGTTAATTAATGATTATAAAGAAAAAAATCTGTATACACTCATACTATTGATTTACCAAGGTCATGGGTTTGATCCCTGTATGGGCCAATTGTGTAAGAGTTGAATTTGATGATCCTTATGGGTCTCTTCTAACTCAGAATATTCTGTGAAACCTATGTAATATACCATTGTATTTAATACAGTGTCATTAGTAGCCATAGCACTTCAGAAGCTTGCACAAAATAAGGGATTTATCCTGTCACAGCATGCCTGGGAGACACAAAAAAATTGTCTTCTTGCCTTTCTTTCTATTAGCCACACTACCTGCAAGCCTTCTTGCAAGAAGTTTCTGCCTCCTTGCTCTTACCAGAGGAGCCATTTTGCAGAATACATGCTGTTGTTAATCCTGTGCCACTTAAATCTCTGCAGACAGGTGATTTCCTCCAGACTGAGGGGGGTTGAGGAGAGGAGTTGTATATACAGGGAAGGGAGTAATTTCCCCTTTTGTCAATTGCAACCCTAGGGATGGTTCTTAGTGAACCTTAGACCAAGGTTCTTAGTCTTCCCCGTCTGCACCAACCCCCTTTCACCTGTGCTTCACAGGTTGATTCTCACCTATAGTATGATCATATTGTAATCCATGGAGTGAAACACCTGCCCAGGGTGGCTTTAAATCAGCTCCACTCTGGTAACAAGGTTACCACAGTGCTATGAATTATCAGACAGAAGTATTCACACAATTACTCAGACTACTTTTATAAGTAATTCACATAGATTCTGTCCTACATGAGTGTCTTTCATTTTTTCTTAATCACTAAGTATTTATTTTCCATGTCAGAATCATTGGCTGATCAATTTTTCACAACCCACTTTCAGCTCCAGTGATGCTGCTAGCTATCAATTACCACAAGAATTCCACCTTCAAACTTATTTTCAAACATTTATATAATATTTATATGTTATTTCCAGCAATAAAGACAATTTAACAAAGTCAGTGTTGCAATATCCTCATAGGCAATTCTTGTAATGCTTTGGTGAAAAGTGTGAGCATTTTTGGCTCAGCTTGTCACAGACTTAAAATCCTCATCATCCAACCAAGCTTATTTCTGACCTTGCTGTTCTTCTGTGCTGGACATATTTGATGCCATCTTTGATTTTTAATGTGAACCTTTTTAGCCTACCAAAAATCCACTATTATTCATAATGACATACCTCTGTGTAGCCTGCTGTCTTATAAAGCATACATACACCTATCCATATACACTCCAAACAATATCTACCACCTGGACAACTGAGTGTTTTAAATAGTCCAAAATTATAAACCAATGTATTTCAAATTTGCTGCAGTGCTACGAAGAGTATAAACACATCTGTGTACAGCTGGGAAAAAAGACAATACATATATATCTTGAACACTTGACAGGCCCAATTTAAACAAACATCAAGAACCTCAAGGCAGCTATTTTCTGTTGTAGAGGGTATAGATGTGAATCTCTGTAAACAAAGACCTGGTGTTTTCAGGGTCATAATTGTGGAAGCTGCCAGAGGCTAGGGAGGAACAGGTTCTGCAAAATCTATTCTGAGAGAGGAGGTTTGAAAAGTCTCCTTAAACTTGACAAAACTCTGGGTATTAGGCCAATCCACAAACTGTCTGCTTGAAGATCATGAATAGGCAAGCAGTCTGAAGTCTGCCCTTTGGTCTTACTGCTGCTTTGTACTTCCTGGTCAATATAACTGTAAGCACCCTGCAGTCTAAGAAAGAGCAAGCTTGAGGGACTGTGTGCCTCCAGATTGAAAGACCATAGAGTGTGGGGGCACAACTTAAAATATTTTTTTGTTTTGTTTTGTTTTTTTGTACTGCTAATGTTATTTAAAATGCTCTGGGCAACATACTAGACTATACGATCACTGACATGAGTATTTGTTTTGCTTTTGCCATGGATTCCTCAAAATCCATTAAGTGATGTCCAGACCAAAGAACCCTGGCCCTGGTATCACCTGTGATAACAACAGTGACATGGCTGCATAGATCTGCTACATCATGCAAGCAGCAGAGCTTTACTCACTCACATCACCTCCACTCACTTCATGTCAGCGAAGAGAAGTCCCAGGGCAGCAACAGAGATCTGCTGAGTCTGTGGTACTGCAACCTGGGGAGCCATCTCAGGCTCTCGTCTCCATGTTTTACTCCTGTACTTCAGGAGTCACTTCAGCAAAGCCCAGATCTAAGATCCCTGTCCCCGAGGTCTCAGATTCATAGGGAACTTAAAGATCAGTTTCTCAATTTCATCAATGATCACATCTCTCTTAAATCTGGAAAAAAAATGTGCCTGGTGATATCACATAAGAAGCCTACCTTGGTGGGCAGGGGTCCACACTACAGGCTTTCAGCAGCTGTGGAGGACGGCGGCTGGTTACACACAGTATCTCATCTGCAGTCTCCCTGGTTTGTTTGTTCAGACAGGTCACCACAGCTTCCTGAACACCTGCACACAACAAAGCATGATCACAGCCAGCTCTCCACATCTGCAGGGCAGCCAAGGACAGAGGTGGGTCCAACAGGGCCAGCAGAGGTGCAGCATGTGGTAAAACTCATCCTCACACCCAGTGCTGGCAGCTCTGGGGGTGCAGCCCCATTTGTAGACTTGTTACTGCTTTCAGTGTCTCTGAAAGGTTTCTCAATTGCCCTGAAAAGTCCATGGGTTCATTCACCACTTACCTTCTCTGGATAGAAGATGGTCTGGTGCTCTCTAGTGACTCATTCTTTCCCTTAGAGTGCAATGAGGCAGTTCATTTGTCAGAACAAGCAGGCTAATGTGTGAAGATGGTCTTGGCTTCACTGTCTATATTTTAAGGAACAGTATGATTGCTTTAAGTGCAAAAGTAAAGTAAAACATGGCCAGACAATTCAGCAGTTCTGTTACTTTTCTTCATCCACGGACCTGCACCCAAACCTAAAGACGCAAACCTGCAGGATGTATCTGAGAATTAGGAAAGAACAAAGGTAGCTGTTGGGACCAAGAGAGAAACTGGAAGATTTGGTGATTACATTTTAACTCAGGAATTCCTTGGTAATTCCAAATTCCTTATATACTCTGTGGCATACCAGTTACTCTGTTTCACTTTTCCTATGAGTAGGAATATTACAGGGGTTTTTTTAATCACAAGACTAGAAAGCTAGAAAATCAGGGATTACAACATTACATAGGGAAGAGGTCTTCATGACAGAGGATCTACTTCCCCAGGGGAAAGTGGGATCAGGGCGGGGGATCATCTAATCAAGAGGGGTTCAAACAAAGTGAAGGTATGCTTTTTACATTCATTCCTGCTTCCTGAGTTAGGAAAATATTAGCTGAACTCATAACAATTACATTATCTTTTCAAACCCAACAACTAATTTTCCAAAACATCTCACAATTTTTTTAAGACACACAAAAAAAAAGAGTGCTCTAAGACCTTGAATAGCTCCAAGACCAGTGTCGCAGAGCTGACAATACCTTTCACTGTTTCTAATGCCAGCACACATGTCATTAGGCAAACAATGATATCATATTATTCAACAGAATAAAAGTGCTGCAGCGGATCATAGTTCCTATGATCCTGAAATTACTCATGGATTCACTCCCTTTAATCTCAGCCCAGGCTGAGGCCCACAGAAAAGTGGCATGTTAATGATTTTTTTTTGGCTCCTGTGTGTGTAAACCTATTTAGCTCATGTCTGTGACAAAAGACTAGGCAGTGTCTCCATCTGACGTACTAAAGAAAAGAAAGAAATTTGATATTTTGGACATGGATATCAACATCAAAATTACCAAAGTCACTGTAGTCAACCAATATCATTGGGGGGTTCCTTTCTTACAAGGCTACCCCATATTTTCAAGCCATTTTGCTATTCCGGTCATCACCCAAAAGACTTGAGAAAAATTACAAAAAGGATAGCCTACGAAAAGAACACAGCAAATGGTAGAGATTTATTTGTAGGGAAAGATCCAAATGAAATTCATATAAATGAACAAGATGTTTGCTACCCTGTCATGTTCATTATCTTTCCAGCTCAGTTATTTTTCTGTGAGTATGTTATAATATTGTGCAGAGGCATATGGATTCTCCAGAATGGACAGGTCCTGGCTGTAAGAACAGAAGTGATTCTCTACTTGATGGGAAATGGTACCGTGTCCAAATTACTGGTCTCAACTTTGCATGGAATATTTGTGCAGGCCTGACAGCAAGACTAATCTGATGAGACTAGGAGAGAAGGACTCCTGATCAGAGGGAATGGAAACCATGAAAGTGCTTTTCTAATATCTGTGGAAAGAAACCACTGAGCCCTGACACATGCCAGTATTCTCTCTGCCAGGTATACAGCTCACTCGCCTTCTGTGTTTTCTTCTCACACCAAAATTTTGTAAACTGAGTGTAGTTCCACAGCTTCAATCTCTCCTCCCTGAAGCACGTCACTAATGAGGTCTTGATAAATTATTATCAATTACCTTAACAATTTTCCATTGTCTGTTTCAATGCTTACTACTGAAAAGTGACTGAATGTGATTGAATTCAACATTTTCTCTATTTCTCAGGCTGATCATTTTGTTCTATCAAATTCATATAGACAAACTCTGATACTACTACTGTTCACTTTGCAGTATTCAACCAGCCCTAATACTCCCAGTAAGTTCATTTCCCATGCTTATATCTGTCATTTAAGTAATCTCTGATTGTAATTCCAGTAATTTTTGTCTATACTACAAGCATTCTACCCTGCTCTTTAAAATTTCCTTTTACCTTTGAAAGATACTGGTAGGATCAGTAAACTTGTCTGACAGGAAAGGTGTTAAGGAAAAAGGTTCTTGTGTGAATGTGGTGACTAGACTATGTATTGACAGTTTTTGGCCCCAACAGCTTGTGTAAGGAACTGGGGAAAAAACCCCCAAAACCTGGCCTTACTCCAGCAGCAAAAAATCTGCTGAGAATCACTTTCTTCAGCTTCCTCTTAAATCTCATACTGAGTGTGTCTCAACATATTGATAATGACTGTCCCTCTATTTGGACAAGTCAATGTACCAAATGGTTATAAGCTTTAAATCACAGATGGGTCATCAAACATTGAGAGAATATAAACCCCTTTGTTTATACATTAAAAGTTCCAAAGTATTATCTCCACAGAGATAATTAAAAAGGTACACGAACTTCAGGAAGTTTATTTGACAAGTAACTGAATTTTAAACATTGTTTACTGTACAATATTATCAGAACAAAAAGCTCTCTTTAAAATTGTTTTCCCTGAAAAAAAGGAATCAGTTCTCATTAGGAAATCACAGTATAAAAATGTGTCATCTGGGTAGTTTCTCTTTCAAAATACCATCAAATGATAATTTCTATGTGTATCTCTACCAGAGCCGAATAATTGTTACATGATATTTGATGACAGCTCTAGGAAATGAAGCCACTAACAGCAGACTAAATGACTAACTCATTCCCTCAGTTTGCTGCTTCTAGGAGGTGAAAGGTTAGTTCTGCACCTGTCCTGTTTCTTCTCCCGGACTCCAAAGGCAATAAAATTAATTTGACCAGTCTTGCACCTATGGCTACAAAAATATCTGACTTAGCATCTGTTAACCTGGAAAGTGTGGAGTTGATGTCAGACAAAAAGAAATCCTGGCTGAAAATTTTTGCTGACAATTGAAAGAGATTAAATTCATAAAGAAAAATGTCTCTCTCAAATCAGTGTCTGGGAGTTACATTTGAAAATTATACACATCATCTCTGTATTCAAAGAAATTACTTCATGTAAGAAGTTTTTTCTAGGAACTATTTAGGTTTGGATAGTCACGGTAAAAGTGTGACAAATTGTTACTTCTCACTAGTAATTTCAACATATGACATATAATTCTGTAAAATCAGTGTTTGTCACCACTTAGTATACATATTTTTTGTGTAAGAAACAAAGCAAAAGTGTCAACAGTCTGACAGCTCTCTGTGAACTGCTGCAAACACTGACTGCCATTAGCAAGCTAAAAGCAAGCATAGAAAACCTTTGCAATATTTTCTACTAATTGTGTTTTTCAAGATTGTAACTGATTACCAGTGAATCCGTACAGATCATGCTATTAGCCACTAGTAAAACACTGACTTGTTTTCAGTTCTACAGTATATTTTCTGTATATACAGTATATATACATATACAGTATTTATCTGTAGTAATCTTTTTTGGATAGCCCAAAACTTGTAATGTAAAAAGACAGCAAATGGAAGAATTTAGCTTAAATTTAAAAAAATACAGGAGTGGGCATATTTCTCAGAATTAGAGAGATAAAATGATGGGAGAAAAAGGGCATTAGAGAAGCATGCATTAATATAGTCTATAACATGTGGAACCTGAGACCTTGATTAACTTTGAGAAACTCCAAGGGTCAAGCCTGCTAGTTTCAGACAATCATACCATTATTGCCTTTTTGCCATATGTTTTCTTTTGCACTGTGATTTGAACTGATGTCACTTAGTGATAGGAGTTAGGGAACAGCTGAGCCCTTAAAATATCAGTTATTTATTTCATCTGACATAGGAGGACAATTTATTTCCACGTTTGTACTTGCACAGAAGAACTGAAGAGATAAAAAATAAAAATTACATGTGATTGTTAGCCTGTATCACCAGATCCCTTTAACATTCAGCTTTTTTGTGTGAGTGCTTTTTGAGAGAGCAACTGACAAACGAAACAGAAACATGTGACACATTGATCATTCTTTGTGACAGTCTGAGCACAGGGCCCAAAAGTCCTGGGCTAAAATACGTTGTGCGTATGGGGTCTTTTACAGTTTTTATCCATGCCTTTTCAAATACGGTTGAACTCGATGATCCTAAAGTCTTTTTTCCAACCTTGATGATCCTATGATTCTAAATAGCCATAGCAAAGCACCGTGTCTGTGGGTACTAATTGCAAAGCACAGACTTGAAGAGCGAAAGCAAATCCAGCATGGAAACATTTTGCACCTACCTCCTCCACAGGACTCTGAACACTCTGTAAAGCCTTCATATTCCCAGTCATAGAGCTCATCAAACTCCTGCAAGCTGCCATACAGAAACTCAGACTCCTCTGGGGTGTATTCGGTTGCCTCCCCACTGCAGGGACCACTGTAACAGGCTCTCTGAGACACAGGTTTGGGACCTTCACATTCATCGATGGGCAAGTCAGCCACAGACTGAGAGAAAGAGAGGAGCACTTGACATTTCACAAGCCGCACCTGGCTCCCTACTCCACAGGTGACACTACAGGTGGACCAAGCCTCAGGAACAAACCTGTGAGAGGAACAGAGCAAGGCAATTATGTCGACATATAGCCAGGGAACCAAATGCAGCATAGTCCTTCGCAGGCCAAATTTTGTTTAATGAGGAACAAATGCTTCACTGCATCATAGGGATATTATAAAATACACATAGAAGCAATGACATGCTGTTGACATCTCAGTGGCGGGTCTCCTTATATCCAAGAAAGAGAACCCTTTGAGCACCTGCCTTGATCCTAAAAAATCTCAGTGCAAGGCATCCATCAATCTCCCAAGGAGCATCATGATCCAACTGGTTACCTTTTGCAAGTATTCAACCTAGATCATCTTAGTTATTATCAAAATTTTTTCGCTATTAAGTACTGAACAGGCTGCTGTTGTCAGGTAATTGCAGTATTACATGGAAAATAATTCCAATTATTGTTCCTGTATCACAGTAACTGTTTTGCAGTCTTAATCTGAAGCTAGTAAAAGGTAAAGAATTAATAATTTCTTTAGCTGTTTTTTGTTTGTTTGTTTGTCTGTTTTATTTCCCTAGGACACTTAATTTTCCTCTCATTCCACTCCTATTGCAGATTTCTTCGGCTGTTGCACTTGCCTCACTGATTAGTAACTCTTACATGCTCCAAAGTTTGGTTCTGAAAGTCTCTATATACTTCAGTATAATCATCCTGCAGCTGTCATTACAATAAACAAACATTCCTTTTTGTGTTGTTTTCTTCAAAAATGGAATAATTTCTTAATTTTTCTATGTTGTCACTGCTTTTTCAATGTCCGCGCTGAAAATTGGCCTACCATTTTACTCAAAGTTACATCAAACATGAGATTCACATTCAACTCTGTATCACATCGTTACTACCTTGTTGCATTAATGCAACACACTGTATGCTGCTGAGCTCGTGTTGAACTCTGCTGATTCCTAAATCTATCTGGAAAAAGTAGCCTCTGGGCCCTCCACAACCTGCATTAGTTATTCTTAGATTCTTGATGTTGGTGGTATTAGAGCGCAAAAATAATGAATACAGGGTAATTCAGATAGCTTTATTTGACTGTCTTGCCTTCTCCATTGGCCATTCTTCCAAACTTTCTGACACAGGCAAATTCTAAGACAGTGGTTGTAGTTACACTTCAAGGGCTAGAACAGAAGAGTGAATAGCAGAGCCTGGCACTGATTCTCACCAAACCTCACAGGAACAATCCCTGTTGATAACGCTTCCCCTTTAGGAGTAATCTGCTAGCTCCTGCAAATTCAGTAAGTTGTTTTCTTCACAGATATTTTTAGTGCTAATCTAATGAACCAAAAGCTTTTTGTGCTAGGATCTACTGTCTGACAGAAATCATACGCATTAGTAAAATTTATCAAATAAGTCACAGGGCTTGGGATGTATTTTCTAGTGAAACATTGCTGTCACTAACAGTATTCCTCTCCCTTTAGGCTTTATTTTAGTAGACCACACTGGACTTGGACAAGTTTGCCCAGGGCTGAAGACAACACACATCTGTCTCTTCTATGGTCTGGGTCTACTTGTGGCTATAGGAAACTCGTTCTCACTCTGGGATCTCATGAACAACAGCTTGATAGGAAGAAAAATGAAATTTAGTTTTGTGTTCAGCACTTTTGAAAGTAATTTTACACACTTCTCTTTTTTATCCACTGCCTTTCTTTAATTGACAAAGGGACTTTCCCTTCACTCTGAATTTAGAAAAAAAAATCCAAAACCTAAAAGGTACTTGGTGCTTTCCCAGGACGTATAACCAGGATCCCTGACTGGAACAGTGTAATCTGCTTCAGCAGAGAGTGTGCCTCTCTCTACCCACTTTTTGGGTGTCTTTATAATACCTTGTTGCAAACCTGGCATTCACTGCTAGAACTATACACAGGAAGCAATAGAAAGCAACTTTGAAAACTATACCATGCTGCTAGAAAGACTGCAAAATTTTTTTCACAAGCAAAGCCTTTGAGAAACTAATGATGCAAGGTGATTCCATTTTCTTCTCTAGAGACATTTTCAATCTTGATTCAAAGATGAAACAAGAAAGGATTTTGAAAGGATTATACTCTTTAACAGTATAGGTGGGCCACTCACCTTTTTTTCTCTAAGACTGTGCAACTGCTCTAATACTATTTTGATGTAAAAAATCTCCTGTCAGAGATTATATGGCTCATGCCAGCCACTGTGACAGATATTTTACTAGTTAAAATACATAGCTTCTCAACTTGCCCAACTAAGAGATAGAAATCCTAATCAGGATACAAAAGCAAAAAATAAAAAAAAAAGGCCCTGGTCTTCATCAGAGTCTTCATCAGAAGCTGTCTTCCTTACATTTTTGAACATTGTGAATTGTTGTCTAACACTGCTTTATTGAAGACCTGCTGTATTCCAAATGAAGAGGGAAGATATTTTGCAAGGTATGAAAATTACTCATTTAGAAAAAGAGAGATATCTCAAATACTCAGAATATTTACATATGATGCATATAACATATACAAACACAGGAACAGAAAAGGAGAGGACACAAAAGGAAAGTAAGAACATTGTTAAAAGTAGTGGGGATCCTTGTCGAAATGAGGCTTGATCTATAAATGTCACATGTATTATTTCACCTAGTCAGGAACTCATAATGAAAACACTGGAACACCTTCAGGAAATATTTTATTCAGCTATCTGGGCCCAATTTCTACCTTTTCAAGTGATAACTTTGGAAATGTAATTTAATTCTAATATAACTGTTGGCTGTTAAAGAGAGAATTGTTAGGTGGCCTAATCAAAGCTCATCTCCACCCTTCACCTGGTTGCTTAACTGCAGCCAACGGGCATCTTGTGACATGGTCAAATAAAGACAAAGAGAC
>VXAY01003883.1:3172-39634 GCA_013399855.1 Oxyruncus cristatus
CTGAAAAAACATTAAAAAAAAAAATTGCATTAGTGAAAACCACTGGGGTTTTTTTTTTTTTTTCTCTGAGACCAAAGCAGTGAGTTGCAGAACTGAGAAACTGAGAATGCCTTCCACCACCTTTTGTCCTCCAACTGATACCAGTTATTTCAATGTTCATGTCTGATGCTAGCCATCAGAAAACCTTATGCAAGATTTCTGAATGATGTCTCAGTCTCTCTTCTGGTGGCAACTACCTTTAGAAGGAAGGAGCACAGAGATATACCATTCATGAACCAGAATTTTTGAAAGCAACTCAATCACATGAATGCTTTTTTCTTTTCTAATCATTATATGGCTCACGTTTTAAGCAATGGAATTTCCAGTGCACAAGTTGAAAAGGTGAAAATAAACACTGATAAACGTTTACTATCAATTGCACCAGCACAGATAAGTCTGAACAGCTGGCAGACCTCAATCAGCCCACTGAATAGGAATTCACGTGGATTAAGTCTTTTAGTGTTTCAGTAACCTGGATGTATTACTCAATTCCTGAGAAATATTTTCTTTTGTTGTGCACTGGACTAATAACTCAACATAGTATCTCTGTCTGCAGCATCAGGCATTTTATTCAAGTGGCTTTGCACTTTTTCAGCAATTTATTAAGCAGCCTTCTCCAAATATAAAAGCAAGTAGCAGTAAAATTTGTGGAGAATCAAGGATCTGCAGCATGACAAACCCAGACTAGAACATTTCAGTCGAGCGGTGACAGCAATCTGTAGGATGGCATCAAAATTAATTCAAAGGTGAAGTAATTACAAACCAGAAGCTACTCAAAGTGTTCATGAGTGCAATGTTTAGAATTTTTGCCCAGTTCACAAGTTGGTCTGCACAACTCATGGAAGAAACAGGTGTCAGGAAAATCCTAGTACAAGATTAAACGTGTTTCTCAAACCATCTCCTCCCACAATGACCTCATTTTTTATTTTTTTTTCTTGTAAGTTCAGATGCAGGGGTTTGACAGATAAACTTTAGTTCTTGTTCAGGTGAGGATGTTTCTACTTTCTTCTTCAACTGATGTAAAAAAATATTCCCTAGTCCATCAGCAAAAAGTGCGTAACAATTTTTTTTAAAATGTCAAAAACTTCTGCAAATGGAAAAGCCATTTTCCAACTGGATTACTATGTATTTTGGCTAAGACTATTCATTTTATATGACCTTTTCCTGGCAATAAGAAAAAAAGTGAAGATTCAGATTTGTCTACTGGACAATAAATCTTCACTTGTACATTCACATGCTCAAAAAGTTAATTGCACTTAATGAAATTACAGAAGCTTGTAAGTATCAAATTTGAAAGCCTCAGTAAAAAAAATTGCAACTGCTCTAACATTCTGAAACTAATTTACATAGTATTTCCACCATTATCTGCCTACCAGATACCTACCCAAGGCAGGTTCGCTGCTTATCTTGGACTCTGAATGCCAAACTCAACCCTGTATTTTACCCATGGAGTCCTATTAAATAAACAGGAGTTGCATAGATATTTATGAGTCCAGAGCATGGTTCCATAGAAAGTGCACATCCCCTGAGATTGTCATTCTCTCCTTGAGTGATTTCTTTGCTTTAAATCATCAAATAATAACAGAAAAAAACATTACTAATTCTCTAAGGAAGTCAGGACAGCACAAGAAGTTGCTTGTACAGCAACTTTTACATTTTTTATGTTTATATCATACAAATACATGCCCCTGTATGCACATATATGGAAGAAAACCAGGGGTCATGACTAGACAAAATTTATAATTTAGAGGCATTGTATGTGTCACACGTTCTACTTAACACTTAACATGCCTCTGTATCCTTCTTATTACCACTTTCACTAACATATTCACACACAAAAAGACTTGCTGTGAGCATGGTTCATAAAGAGCTTTCAAGCAGTAACTGGTATAGCAGTAAATCTACATAAGGTTCAACAAATAAATCTTGTGCTGTCTGCTGCCGATAGAGAAACATTAATCTTGAGAGGAACACAATACAGTACCTCCTTATCTGTTTAAAGTAGGGTAAATATTTTACTCATGTTAACTGTCCTGACAGAAAGGGATCAACACTGCATTAATTCATTTAACACATGGCTTATTTTTCGCCCCTGCACATAACATAGGCCAAAACATTTGCTGATTCCAAAGTTATTCTGTGTTAATTCTTCAAAAACTTGCACCTTATTCATACAGCATTCTTGCTTGAATCTTTACATAGCATGTGGCATATTACTCACCTAATCTGGTGGAATGAAAGTGGAATTTACTTTTTTCATTTTCCATGTCTTCACCATCTGTATAACATGATACTTCATAGTTCAGGGGAAGAGTTACATAGCTGCATGATTTTTTTTTTGCTTTAATTTAATTTAAATTTTCAAAAATTGTTTCTCTGAGCTCTAAAGTCTTGAAATATCAAGAAATGTTATCATTAATGTAACTTTAATAATGAAACAGTAACAACTCCCAATATAAGTGAAGAAACGTGGTAAAAAAAAAATCACATTTCTACCATCCTAAACTAAGTTTCCTGGTTCAAAGAGCATACCAAAGAAGTGCTGTACTAGACCAGACAATAGGTTGACAGTCCAGCATCCTGCCTCTGAGAGTGGCAAATCACAGAAATTGAAGAAAAAGCATAAGAACTGTGTACACATTTGTAAAGCTTCCCTGGTATTGCTTTGCATGTTCTGCACCTCAGGGATAACTTTTGTCCCTTTTGATCTCCTTTGTAGCACTTGTGAATTTATAATGCTCTCTCAAAACATATACCCCTTTTTCTCCCTTGTCATCTGAGGCTGACATGCCCTAATCTATTTAACAGAAGAAGCTCTTTCACTTTTGCCTTTCTTCGGAGCACTCTGGTTTTACAGTTCTGGTGCCTGACACATTACAGCCCTGCGGGAGGGACAGTGCTCGGCTGCACAGCTGGCCAAGTTGAATTTTGCTGTCAGCAACCTAAATCTATGCATATATTACACCACTGGCCTCCACTCTATCAACATTTGGGTCAATTTAGCCTATACATAAGCAATCTTTACATTCTCAAGTATATCTCCTGGGTATATTCCACAGCTCTCTGTGCTGAGAAGTCTGAAGTTGCTTGCCCTCGCCGCCACCCCCAACTCAGATAACTGTACCAATTGCAGGAAAAAATGCATGTCTTTAGGAGAAACTAGTGGAAAGGGCATTAGCAGTTTCCTCTCTACAGAGCAGGTAGGCTCTGTCTTTAGCTAAAGCATTTCTGGGGATTTAATGAGTACCCTCAACCACAGGAGCAAGTTTTAGTTCAAAATGCAGACAGACCTGCTGAAAAATTTTGTGTGTGAATGCTGGTATGCGAGTAGGAATGGAAGACGTGTCTGTGCGCACAACAGGTGCAACAAGTGAAAGAAGGCAACTGTCAAGTGATGACATCACAGCAAGTACCAGAGATGACAACTACCCCAAATTATTCATATTTTACAGAGCTGTGGATAACTTGATTCTTGAGTTGCTCACCTCAGTGAACCAAGCTCTTATTTTCATTCATGTTTTGACAAACACCATCAGAAGCATGCAGGTCTGGTGAATCAATGCTATAGATACCCAGCTCCCATCCCAAATAACATTTCCCCACTTCCTAACAGAGTCCACTAGCTCAGCTAAGGATGCATTTACACAGCTGTATTGTTTTAAATCCAAGTTACACCTACCCTATACTGTGTTGACTGAATTGTAAGCCTTGACATTCACAGAGGGAAGTCACAGGCATGCAGGTGGCTGCACCCCCTCCTTCAGTCTGCAATTCCAGCCTGAACTCTCCCTTCCTTCCCTTCTGTCTATTATGATTTCTCCTCTTTCAGGGGGCCAGACATAGGACACTTTTATTTGTTCTTTCTTTTCTGTCTTTTCTTTTCTGCTCCCTCTCCTCACCACAGCTGCTAAACACAGCAATTCCCTGTGCAGCCTAGAGCCTGCAGTGCAGCAGCTGTTTCCATTCAGCTCTGTGGTCCCTATGAAGATGGAATTAGCCCCTCACTAACCCTCTCCCTCCTGCCGTTATGCATCAATGCAGCTACATAACTAAGTGCAGGGAGCAATTAATACCGTCTCCCTTTGCAGTCACCATTTTTTCCTCTTTCAGCTGCAATGCTGAGTATGCAGCAGCACACTCAGCTGCCACAGATATGTAAGCCCCAGAGAACAGAAAAGCTCAAAGACTCTTTCCAGAAATTGAAGTCGATAAACAGACATTTTTAAAAAAGGCTTTGTGAAAAGGATCAGATTTACAACAGCAAGGGTCAAGTTTAAAATGTGTTATTTCTGGGAAAACAAAAAGCAGCAACTTTACAAAGTAACCTGTTACTTCTTTTTTTTTTTTTAACCTGCTCAACATAGTGGAATACTTTATGATTTTGCTTCGCTGAAAAACACCTAACTGCTAACGTGCCAGAATACTTGGGAATACATATAGAAAAATAAACTTTTAAAATCTTGAGATAAATCAGCTTTCTAAAATAAGTAATAGTCATAGAAAACTAACAATAATTAAGGTGTTTTCACAAGAGTATTTTTACACTGCAATAGGAAGGTGCTTGTTCCTCCTCCTCCCAACCACACTCCCCAGCTGTCTCAGTCATTTTCAAGTAAAAAAGTATTTGTTCCAAGAACCTACACAAGAAGGTATTGATAGCTACCTTCCATACATAGCTATGCCTCAGGCACCTCATCCAAGTCTCAGAGGTTGAATTTGTCATTAGATGGACCCAGACTGCATTTTACACACAATATTAGTACAAATAGCCAAGCTTGAAAGTTGCACATTACTCAGTGACAGGCAGCAAAGATGGAAATGGCTACCTGGGCAGAAGCAGCAACCCCCAGCGCCGGCAAACTGAACCCTCATCAGCCAAACGCACATATCCCTCTTCTTGCTCTCCCCAGACTCCTGGGAGCAGTCACACAATAGTATTCTGTGCATAGTACAAGACTTGCTGTCCTAGTGACAGGCTTTTCCCATCACTGTTTCGTTTATTCTTCCTCTAATCTCACCAGAGGCTCTACTACTTCCACATTGGAGGAAATCTCACTTCAGAACCTGGGGCTCACAGAGCAAATCCTTGGCATCACACAACTGAATCTGTAACATACGCTTAAGCGTTTATTCAATTTCCCTAAGTAAACCTAAGACTGTATTTGGGACTCTTCTAGCCATGCAGATTTGAAATTTGTGAGGCGGTTGAGGCTGCAGAACAAACTAAAAGCAAACTAAAGTTTTCTTCTGAAGAAAGAATCCTTGCCTTGTGATCTCAAGTTATTCAGACACAGTTCAATTTCAGTCACTGAGTGTATCTCAAAGTACTCTGCAAAATACTCTTGTAGTCTCAACAACAAGAGGGTAAAAGAGTTACAGATGCCACTGTGATTTTGCTCTTTCTTGATTCACACAATGGGTTATCTTCCTGCCAATTTGGCTGTGCTAACATCACTGTAAAGCAATCTAATCAGCAGGAATCCAAATGTCCACTAAAACAAAGAGGAAAAAATAAAACTGGATTTGACCCAGAAAATGAGGGAAAGTAATTTATTTTCTTGTCTTGTTCTAAGATTCCAGAATCAGACAATGTATTTGAAAGTCTGTTCCAATCTAAAAAAACCCATACTGATATATGCTATATATTCTAGAGTAAAAAGGTGTCAACCTCTCTTAGGACACAGTTTGAAAGAGCTATAACTTAGGCCTAGACTGAGATGGAAAGTTTATAAAAAATATATTCCACAAAACTTCCACAGTGGAGATAAAACAAGTCTCAGCCCTACTTTCCCTTCCCACTTCAATTAAATTGTAATCACAAACATATAATTGCGTGTACAATGTGGCTTAGCTGCCTAGGATATGCAAATTTTAGTGTAATTTTTAATGTTTCTAACATACCATATATCTACATCCAGTCAAATTTAAGTCTTTTAAGTATTTCCTGAAGGAAGGGAGGTGAACGGCAGGAAGGGAAGAAATCTTTCATGAGTTTGTGTGCACCGACCATATGAGATTCTCACATTTATCTTCTCAAATAAGTCCAGCAGAGTATTTCTGTAGATGTAGCTTGTAGTGCTCTTTAATCCTGTTACCAAGATTTCCCATTTGCCCAGGCTCAACAGCAAAGAACCAGAGAAATTTGTAATCTGCTTCTCTGAGCTCTGATCATGCACAGCTCATGCACACTCAAAACCCTCCAATGGAGTCCCATTTATATACATATAACAAGACTGAAACAGTCCCCCCTGCACCAGCAGAACATTACACAATCTCCTCAAGGTGCTGTGGGTCAAAATTGGATTCGTATTAACCTGGTTAAGATTTTCTGCTGAGGTCAGTTCTTCTGCCAAGCAAAAGCACGAGATTCAAGAGTAAGTCTGCCAAAGTGTGATGAGTGGGATACCACAGAAGCCCTTATCTCTCTAATCCTTCCCCCTTCTCCACACGTGGAGGAGAATAAATGCCAGTTTGGCCTGCTGTTAGAAGACAGAGAAGGAATACTAACGTATTGTGACCAGCCAAGTTTTTTTCTGAGTGGCAGTGGTCCGAAGTCTCTGGTAGCAAGGAAAGGTTTGTATCACCTATTTTAAAACCCTCTTGCACGTACTTCTACCTGAAGCTTAGAGCTACCTGTGTAATTCAATGCTACGCACCAGCCATACTCTGAAATAATCAGTTCTGCCTTCCTTTTCACATGAGGATGCAGTAACAGCAGTCAACAGCTTCCTTTTCAGAGTGTGTAACTAGGGACACATGCAGTTGTAGGGGTTACGTATGCTTCCCTTGTAGTCACCCCCAACTTTTCCCAAATGCTGTGATGGCAGACTGAGTGGACTTCGTCTGTAAATGGTGCTGTGAATTAGACAACGCTGCTCTGAATTAATATGCTTGCATTTCCTGAGATTTGAGTTAGCTGCTTTTCTTAAGTAAGGACATGTAGGGTTTTTCTAATTAATAGCAAATGTTCTATCACATTGCAAACCCAGAAAACAAGACAGAGATCTGGAAAAGAATTCAAGGACAGTATAAACCAGATGCCTCTAGACAAGAGCATTACATTTAAACATAAACATCTTTCTGCACAACCCATGCACATTTTTTCAGTGTTACCAACTTTACAGTTCCAGCATTTTTCCATATCCCTGAACTGTATACTGCTCGAGACACAAATGCAGCACAATCAGCCAAGGGAAAATTAAGTTTTGTTTTACATCCTTAGCTGTGTGACTATCAATGGACAGATTTGAACTACCAACAAAAATTACGGAAACTGTGAGAATCAACCACTCCATCTGCTCAACCCACTCCTCAGCCACAGGCAGAATATATGCAGATGGAAATGTTCCCGCCCTCTGAAATCCCAGCAGGCCTTACACATTGTAGCTTCATTTTTTTAGATTAGGACAATGGGAATTAGCAAGCTTGTTTTGAAATAGTAATTGAGAAGAGACATTTCATTCACATAAAACCACAAATGCACCAGTGATTTTATCCCTCTGAAGCAAAACCACAGAGGGAATGAAAGAAAAGCTTTTATTGTTGTACTGCAATGAATATGGAAAATTATGCTTTTCCCCACTGTAGACATTAAAATTTGGCAACACTGTTTTGGGAAATTGTGTAGTAGGCACTAAAGTCAAGAAAAAAGAAAAGATTCTGCTGCCACCCCTGTAAAAGAAATGAATAAAAAAGACTTTGGAGATCATCATCCCATACCTTAAAATATTTTAATGCGGCAGCTATAAGGCACAGGAGAAAGTAAACGACGAAGGAACAAAGATATATACACTACACTGAGCACTAGTGTCCAGAAGTGTATGTAAAAGGGGGTTGTACACTATTTATAGTTAAGAAAGCAGGACCTCAGATGAGAATTAAAATATTAGATATAGCTTATTTTAGTTCCAACTTGTTCATATTTCATGGAAATCATGCCCTGCAGTCATTTCAGAACACCCTGTTTTCTTTCATAAATTAATCATAGTAATGTGCTCTGCTGTCAAACATCATGGAAACACAAGACCAGGTGACAAACAGAATTTTCACCCTCATTTTCAAAGATGATGAAATTAGTTCTTTAAAAAAGGATGTATCAATTGATAAAGATACATCTGCCAAACTACATAAGAGGCATGTTTGGAAATGCAACCTGGATTTTAAAAGACCTAAGAAATTAGAGCTAATCTAATGTACTTACTGTGATTTAAACAGGGAAACAAACCCTGAGACATGAAGGATCAGGAGTGGTATATTGGAAGAATAAGGAGAGGTATAAGGCTGATGAATGCTCCAGAACTGTGAAATGATTCACATTGGATGGTTGGTCTTTAGCCCAACCTCCTGCTCACATTAAAGTCAAGGTTGCTCAGGACTTTTTGCACAGCTGGGTCTTGAGAACCTCCACAGATGGAGTCTGCATAGCAGCTCTGAGTACCCAGTTCTCCTCTTGACTGTCTCACAGGGAATATTTTTCCCCCATATATTCAGTTAACTCTTATTTCAACTTATGCACATTGTTTATGCACCCTCCCACTGTTCATATCAGCAAGAGCTTGAGTCGCCCCACTGTGATAACCACTCCACAGGCACAGAGTGGTTCTATCACATCAACCTGCAGCCATCCTTTTGTTAGACTGAACCAGCCCAGACCCCACAGCCTCTTCTCCAACAGCAATTGCTCCAGCCTCTGATCGTGTCTGCAGCCCCTCCCCTGGACTCCTTCACCTTTACGGTACTGGCAGGTCCCAAACTGGATGCATAGTGATAATGAGTGGAGAAAATAATGGATATAGAATATAAGGCACAATGGATTTAAAAACACAGTGGCTTTTCTTTGTTAGCTAAACAGCTTCACCAATAATGCCCAGCTGCTAAGAGGTTAAAAAAGCTGAAAGTAACAAAGGTCTTCCCAAGGACCATTACAGAAATGCAGTAAGGCTACAGCAGGAAGCGCCTTCACTTCAATTCTGCCAAAAAACCCAAACCAAAATCCCCCAGTCAAACACCCAAACAAAAAATCCTAGATATGGTAACTATAGAATACATTACATCTAAGCTAAATTTTGAAGTGTCTCAGAAATACTTAATTTCCAATTTAATTCACTTAGATACACACAATGTCACAACAGAAAAAAACAAAATGGTACTAAGCTATGCAGAGGCATTACCTGGTGGGGCTCATCTTATCCAACTTCTTCAATACTTATAAAAGGGAACTAAATTGAACTAATGACATCTGCAAATAACTGTAAAAAGGGTGGTGCTGGAAACATCAGTGAAGACTGAGATACAGTACAAAAGAATTACAAAGATGTTTGGAAATTAAAGTGAATTTGGCAGAAGGCCAGATAATATGAGTTAATGTGCAGCAGGGCACTGAGGGAGGCACAGAGGGAAAGTGACACAGCACGAGAAAGAACTGTGTCTTTATAAAAGGGGTCTAGTTAGGTAGTCAAGAAGAGGACTTGCCTGCAGCTCAGGTAAGAAGCCACCTGAAATAACCTATTCAGTCCTGAGAAATGTAATACCAAAGCAGAGAATGGTATTCTGAGGGAAACTCAGAAAAGTACAATGAGAAGCACAAAGCCACTGACCAGATTGCTTTGTCAATCTCCCTACTCTCAAATGCTACTTTCATCACAACAGATTTCCACATCTGTGAGGCAGGTGAAGTTGAGACGAATAACCTGGGTAAGTGGAAAGGAGCACAGCTAGCAAATTCCAGGGTATGGACCCAATGTGGAAATGCATTTTCGGTCACAAGAATTTAGATATGGGAGAATAAGGAAAGTATATTATGTTGGGTTTTTTTCTGACTGAATGACATTGTTCAGCTTAACAATCTCCCAAGAGAGAAGTTTGAGTTTCCATTTTTTAAGGCATGTTGAAGAGTTGGAAAACGTTCTGAAATACTACACAGTAGTAGTAAACAAAGTTATATATAAGGTACACTGAGCACTTGTCTTAGGACTAGAATAGAGAGAAATCCTGCACTAACTGCAACAGCTGAGCAAATAATCTCTGCACCACTTTAAAACCTGTCCTCTTTTTAGTCCTCTTAACCTCCTGTCTTTATAACATAAAAGCGTATCTTAAAACACAAAAAAAAAAAAAGCTCAAGATAAAGCCAAAGTAAAGAATTAGTCTTTCCTTAAAAGCCTTTGAAAATTCAACTTACATTTAGCATAGGGAAAACCTAACAGCACAACTAAATTTATACCAACAGATCTTCACTACTGTATTACTACTTCTTGTGTATAAACTAAGACCTTCTCTTAAAACACATCTCTAAGATGCAAGAATAAAAGAAGTGAGCCTGAATTCTAGTCGTAAATATGCAACACCACAGAAAAGCAGGTAAATCCATAAATTGGATAGGCTAGTACAGTTTTGACTGTCATTCTTCTAATCTTGCTTTAGGCTGGCATTATTTCTGGCTCACCTAAGAAGACCTTCTGAACACCTGCCCTTCTGATCCTTTCCCCCATCCCACTTTGGGGCAGTGACTGAGTGACCAGAGGGGGGTTTTGCTGCCAGAGAGTGTCAACACACCCCAGTGCTCTACAAGATTGAGAGCCCCAGCATGTTCCCAGGTGAGAGAACCAGTGCCACTTAGAGCACCTTGATCCTCTCCCTTCTTTCAAATACACTCAAAAGACGAAATACAACAACAAAGAGGACCAAGGAATAAGCGATGAAGTCTAATAATTTTTTTTAAAAAAATCTACCTGAATTTAAGAACTTAAAAGATGTGATAATCGAGCATGTTAAAATGAACTTTCCAAAACCTGAGTGAGATGTTATACAACTCGGCAAAACACTGAAAAATACTCTGTGCCAGAGGAGGAAACTTCAACAATTGTCTAAGAATAGCTTTTAAAAAAACGAGGAGTTCACTTCCAAATAAGAGATTCTGACTTCACTGCTTTCATGCTGGATGTAATCCAACTGAGCAACAAAGAGGTTTGTCTTTGCAGGTCTGGCTAATGCACAACTAATTTCAGAGAGAAGCAAGCTGGAAAATCATCAAATATCAGCCTGTTCCACATTCAGTAATGGGCAGAAAAGAAAATGACTTACGGGTATAGTACACTGGGGTCACAAGCACTGTAGCTTCCCAGAACTCACCTGAAATCAATTTCACCCCATGCAAAGCATTCCTTCTATTAAAGTGAAAACTGACTAAATCTCCCTCAGCTATAACAGTACAAGGAAACACCTATTTTCTCAGTCCTTATGACCATCCTTCATGAGTCACTATGAAACTCAATGGGTCACAGCTCAAGCTGACTTCCTTGTTATCACCATCTCTTCAGGGTGTACCTGCACCTTCACATACTCTCACAGTTCTACTTTCTACCTGCATTGTGTTTCGAGTCTATCACACACAGCACTGCCTAACTTGTGCCTTCTGTCCACATCACTCATAAGGAACGCATTAATCTCTCTTTGCCCAAACTCAGTCTCCACTGGAGTGGGAAATCTAGCACCTCCTTTTGGCAACACTCATCAGCGAGATAGAAGGGCTAACTGCTTCCTTCACAGTGAGATTTTGCCCGAGGCTTTTAGTTTCTTCCTCTCCAGCAGTTTTCTCTATTGTTAAAGACCTGCTTTGTGCTTTTGTCATCTTGACTGTTCCCGTAATTCCTCCAGGATACCAAAAAGAGCATGGAAAAGTGCTGCTGTCCTCACATCCTAGCCTGCATCACCTCTCAAAACATCTCCGCTGTCCCTATGGAAAATACTTTGACACTGTCTTCATATGCGTTTTATTCAGGTATAGAGAGTTCTGCAGAGAAAGGTTCAGTTTTGCCTGGTTTTTGAATTCCTGAAACCATCCTCTAGAGGAGAGGACAAAGTGATCACAAGTGAGCAGGACTGTGACAGACTCCCCTAAAATTAAATGTGAAAATTAATATAAAATATATGTAAATAATAATGTGTAAGTAATAAATACGGCATACCTAAATTCTAAAAACCAGATTAAGGACCCTAGCGAGAAACGAGCAAATGTGCTACTGGGTTGTGATTCTCCCTCTTGGCCTCCAGATTACTGCTTATGCCTCCAACAGCATCCTGTCCATATGGAGGTGAAATTTATTCCCTGAGTCACAGACTGAGTGAATAACTGGGCTGGGGGCTTTAACAAAAGACAGTCAGAGAGAGCATGTGAGCAAGCAAGAGTGTCAAGATGTGCATGCCTGCCTCTCCAGGCATAGACCAGAGTCCCAGTGACAGCTGTAAAACATGCAATGAGGTCACAAAAGGAAGAGGAAGAATATACAAGGCCTGTGGACATGGCTGAGGATTTAGACTGCTCATGCCAGCTCTTATGTTCTCTCTGCTGTAATGCTACACAATGACAAAGGGATGGAAAGGGAGGTCTATAATAGCAACAATAACGTGTCTGGAAATAAAGGATTTACCACACTGGATTTGAAAAGCGATGTATCTGAGGTGTTGTCATTAGTATTGATTAAAATCCTGCATTTGAGAGGAAAGGAGGACAATAGAATTCATGTACTTAACGAAATACTTTGCAGGGAAGATTAAAACTATTCCTTATTCCCTACTGTAATTGGGCTGAGGTAACTTGTACCACATGATCTTCTAATATTGAGGAGGATCAGACAACATACTGGTAAAAATAAGAACACCTGTGTCCCATCTGTGCAACAGCTGCCCTTGAGATAACAATGAAGGAAGTGAATAATGCGTTTGAACTTCTGTCATTGCTGATGTAAGGTGGAGAACTGCCTTAATAATATACTGAGTGGTAATTGGTGAGTGTGACATCTCTGAGACCAGAGCAGTAAAAGGGCACTGTACCTATCATACCTCCCATACTTACTTAAGAAAGACCCTCCTTTAACAGGAGGAAACAAAAAGACAGGTGGTGTCTTCTTCTTTAGGTGTGAAGTTTTAGTTTATACTGATTCCTACAGGATAGATACAGAGCTAACCTAAATCAGCCCGTGCACTTCCAAAAGGAAGTGGGAAGAAAACCCCAAACAAACAAGTTCAGACACTCCAAAAGGCCTGCACCAATAAAATGCTAAGCTAGTTATAAAACAAAGCCAGAGTTCTTTGCAAGGTTACTTAGATGATACCAAAGAAATGTACAGTGAAAGAAACCACTGCTGTGTATCTTTCTCTTATTGTAACCACTAAAAAGCCAACAAATTTAAGAACAAGGCCAGAATTTTTTATTTTTTTTTAAAACATAGTTATTTTTGAAAAAGAAAAGATTATTCTGATTTCCCAGGAGAATGTTTGGGAATACAGCTCCCTCCTGACTTCCTCAACAACAGGAAAACAGTTAAGCCATGGGGACGTAAATAGAGAAGAATGTTCTACACTGTAAAGCTTTTTGGCCTTGTCTCAGCCTCCTAAAGCAAGTACCATCTATCTTGCAAAACAGAGGTAGTGTTTGCAGCATTCTTCAGAAGCACTGGTCAACCCAAATGGAAACTGAGGTTCAGAATTAGTCCTGGATGTAGCATGGGCACGTCCTTACTCCCAACCACACTGATGGAAGGTGAGAGTGAAATGGACTGCCTATTTCTACCTTCTTTATTGTACACTTGGTAGCAAGAACTTTACCTATTTGAGCAACTTGTGAACACTTCCTCTCCTTCACAAACTTAGTCCAACATTCATGATCTCTGTGGCTGTCACAGCAGCACTAAATTAGAGAAGGTTCCACAATTCTTCACCGCTGCCCTTTTTACTATTTCTCCTAAGATGGAAATAAAGCAAATGCATTACAGGCTGCTGGGGTTTACCTGTACTAACATGCACACGAGCAGACTGGTGAGGTTTGCTTTGTTTTCTAGTAAAAGAATCTAATCTATGCAAAGATGCAGAAGCAGGTTAAGGCTGTAACAATAGTGTTATGGAATGACTGAGGTTGAAGAGGAAACGTTTATTGAAAAAGAAAATCATACGTTTTTTGTCAGAAAACTTTATTACTGCCACCTGTGATGATGGAACATTTTGCACAGGCCCTGCCACACACAGAAAATACCTATGCTGTCTGGTCCAAAGAGTTAATGCTCTAGATAAGAATGTGCAGAAGTTGTTTCCCCTAAATAAAGTGTATTCAGATGTGTGGTCTAAAAGCTTGTGGTTATTGTAATAAAGTATTATCTCATATTATTTATTTGTCTCTAACCCTGTACTGCCATGTAGGTTCACATCAAAACACCATTCATAACTAATCTGTATTTGGCACTACAGCAAGTGTACTGATGTGAATTAAAAGGACTGATATCTGAAAACACGCCTATTCTTGCAGTTGACTCGTACCATGTTTCCACTTGGCAATGCAATTATTATGCAGATCAAAATACAATGCTATACATTCTTTATACTCTGTAAGATTTGGTTAAAAGCCTTTTTAAAAGGTTGTTCACACCCTGTTTGCCACAACTGATACTTTAACAAAAGTGCAGGCAGAATTTGTTAAATAATTACTTTATAAATAAGACATTTTTAGTTAAGGAGTTCAATATGCTGCATTTATTTTTACTACATAACTGCTGAAAAAATATTCTAAACATAAGCTTGCTAATTGTTTCTAATTTATTAGTTGTGGGGATGGAGGCAGTTAAAAGCTGTGGAGAGGCTTTCAGATCAAAGGAAGGAATGGATTCACTATTACATCATGTTTTGTTTGGTTTATTTTTAAGAGTGCAAAGTTTTCCTCTAACTCTCTATATCCTTCATTGATTTATCCTTCCTAGTAAGCCAAGTTCTTTCTCAGTTTTAAAAGTTCCCATGGTCAGCCCAGTCACATAATTTGCCTCACCTGTATATCCAGTGTGATCTCATTGTTCTTTGGCTGGAGCTCCCATTCCCAAGATCTCAACGTGTCTGAAACATCTATATCGAGGCTGCTTAATTATGTCTCAGTGCCACCAGAACTTCCTCTCCATGTTACCTACATCTGCTCTGACATACAGGGTGGCAATCTCAGTGCACAACTGAGACAGAGGGTTGATGATTTGTAAGACTGCTCCCAGTCCTCTCTGAGATAATCAGTAAGGCAATTATTTACTCCCATGTTCATATAAACATAAAGGTATATACAGCGTAGAAAAAAACACCCCTGCACTCCTGTTTTAAGTTGTTTCTCCTCCCACTTAAGATCCTGCAAAGGTTAAACATGCAGACTGGGAACACTTATTATTCAAAGCCCAACGCTCTTCTCCTGCAACTTAGGTTTACAAAAATCATGTTTTGTTCACACTTGGCACCTGTTTGAGTTCCCCGCAGTACCCGTCCCGTTACAAAGCAGGAAAATAAAGCTTTAGCCGCAGAAAATGGCGGGGGCATAGGAATTACACACAGAGTCACCATCCTTCTGCTCTCCTGCTGCCTTACCTGGGTCTCTCATCCTCGCGTTGCAGCGAGTCCCCGCCGCCGCTGCCCGGGGCCGCCCGCGCTCCGACTTCCCGCAGGACACGGAGCCTCCCCAGGCTCCCTCCTCAACTTCCCCCTCCCCGCTTCCTTCCCCGCCTCGCCCTTCCCCCCGGCCGGGGCCAGGTCCCCACGGCCACAAAGGAAAAGCCGCAGGTCGGGAAAGACGCGATGCGACTGTAGCACGGCGCCTAAGCCGGAAAAAAAAAAAAGCTGTGGGAGTCGGAGAGGGGGGAAACACAGGCCGGCGGGAGCAAAGATGCCTTCGTATTCTTAATGGGACACAGCGGCTGCTCCATCTCGCTTTCAGAGGGAAAACAAACCAATAAACTCACCTAAAGCAGACCTTTCTTTAACCCCGAGTGGTATTTCTGGCTGCGGGTGTTTTGCTGTCCCCAACGGGAACAGGAGATAGGTGGGCGATGGACACCCTGCCAGCTTTGCCCGCAGGGGCCACTGCCAGCCCTGCAGAGGCCTTCCCCTAACTAAAACCCGCTCCTGAAAAATCCTACGTGCAGCTAGTTGTTGTTTCAGTAACTGTACTTCTCTGGAAAGCCCTTCTTGTTTAGGAATGTGTGTGTGCATGTATATGTACACATACTTGGGAGAGGAAGGGGCAAGAGCTACATGCCCTGGAAGAGAGGAGTGGCCAGTCCAACAAGTAGTCCTTCGAGTACAGACTGAGAAAGTGTTGTGCTCCAAAGAGCAGCAAAGTTGGCTTCTACCACCTCCATCTTTATCTACAAAGCTCAGGCTACCCTGCAACCCCTGGAGGGACCAACTAGAACACCCACCAACACACCATCAAGTACGTAAAAGCACATAAGCACAATACTAGAAAGGCATTTTGCATAACTCTGCTTTTTTTGGGACATTCTTTTCTCCCAGTACCTTCCACACAGCCTCTGTTTTCTGCAGACACTCTTTTCTCCTTCATTTACAATTTATAAAGAATGTCACAATATGCAGCAAAATACTGATTAATTGTGAGAATTTCTGTTTTCCTGTTTCTTTATGGAAGCTTATCCACATGAACAGGAAACCTTGTGGTAATCAGCCTCCTCCTTTTTGTTAAAAACACTGATGCTGACTGCCTGGGAAGCAAAAACAAATCCATCCTGAGTTCAAAGCCATTTCTGCATTCCAGTTGTTTCTCTGACAAGGCTATCTTACAGACCAGCCAATTTCTTTTTCCAGATAACAAAGCAGCAAACTGCATTTTAACCCCCACCCCGCTCCCTGACAATAAACAAAGCTTCTCATATCTGCTTCTGAAGAACAATGCCCTTACCTTAATAAACTGCTTACTTGTCCCGTTAGCAGTGAACAGAGCATCTTATGTCTAACAGGAGCTGCCATTTTTAATCAGTGCAGCTTAATGAAGCATCAGCTTCTTTTACACCCTCAGTCTTTTCAGCATAAGAAATATCTCAGCTCCAGCCTTCTCTCTGAGTCAATCTCCCAGCTCTCAATCAGTGCATGATGAACATGTGACAGCAGGACTTCTCCACTGAGACTCATATCAGTAAGAGCTTTAAGGATGACCCAAACCCCAGATTACTTTACGTCTCAGTGGTACTTTGCAGACCTTATCTGGAGGCTGAAGAATGTTCCCGTTGTATATCACATTTCCAGACTAGCAAAAGATTTATTTTCAGGTGCTAATATTTGTAGTAAATTTCCAAGTAACAAACCAACTATAATAAGCATGCATATGCAACAACAGAGAATAAAACACTCTACAGTTTGACATAAAGTTAGAAGTCATAGGTTAGAAATAGAAGCAAAAGGGAAACTACTATTTCAATCTAAAAACATGCATATTAACACTTTTTTGCAGCGCTAAATATCAGTTTGACAAAACAGTACTACATTATTTAATAAGCCAAATTAAAACACAAGACTCTTCAATTCAAAGGGCATACAGATCATACTATAAGAGGTGTAAAAGCCCACAGGAAGATGCTCTCTTTTTCCGTGAAGTATTTGGGAAACCTTAATCTATAGTTGTCATCATAGGTAGTGCAAAAATAAGAAACCATGAAAACATGACATATACAAGAGAATCCTAAAGCTTAGCAATACAAGACCAATAAAATGAACATATATGATTGTCAGTAATAAGCTTACAAATGTCACTGTACTAAAATCCATTACACAGTTCTGGGTTGCAGATCCTAACAACACAGCGAACTTAAGTATATTGCATATGATCCTTTATATTTGAAAATGAACATGTTATTTGTGACTGCTCCCTGCATGCCTTTGTCTAGTAAGACAATTAACCAGTGGTCAGACTAATATTTTTGTCTCTTTCACTATGGTTTAGTACAAAACCATTAAAAAGCATCCTCTTATGGAACGAAGCCACTATAAAGGGGTCAGGAATTTGCATGACAGTGACCAT
This sequence comes from Oxyruncus cristatus, assembly GCA_013399855.1. Taxonomy (NCBI): domain Eukaryota; kingdom Metazoa; phylum Chordata; class Aves; order Passeriformes; family Cotingidae; genus Oxyruncus; species Oxyruncus cristatus. The sequence goes on from VXAY01003883.1 coordinate 21,042, forward strand.
CTTGTACAAAATCCTCACAAAAAATCTGTGTTAATTGCACTGTGTGTCTGAATGAAAAATTTCATCACAACGTTGGTTTGAATATGAATGACAAATTTCAGTCTGGACCTGTTTTACTGAAAACCGAATTCCCTAAATGCATACATTCACACATACAGAGTTAAACACTGGAATGCATGGATACTTTTGTATAGATTCATGTTCCTGTTGTAAGAAGTAATTTGGAAATTTGACTGAATACCATAAAAAAAGAATTTTGTTCATTACTTCGGGATAAACAACATATGTGAATAAAACTGAATTGTTTGACAATACTTCCATGAATAATGGCTGTTAGCTGTCTCGAGTGACATGGAGTTTCCTTGGACAGACTGGTTTTGGAGCTCATAACCTCAGTGGCACTAGTAGTCATTCTAGTCTGTTCTTCATAATTTCTTTGTAATTGCTCTGTTACAAAGCTGATTCAGACCCTGCCCCTGCCTCAAGTACCATACCAACACTGAGTTGTACATTTGTGATGCATGCCAAGTTGTGCTTCCAATTCCCTCCCTCATAGCTGAAAGCAGCATTCCTCCGTAACCCTAAAGAGCTCTTCTGGTTCCACCATCAAACTGTGGTATTTTAAAGGGTGGTTTAGATGATATGCAACTTCTCAGGATTTATTTGCTTCAGACACTTGCATGCTCAAAAGCTACCTTCTGTTTTTTTACCCCCTTTTGTGCTATAAATAAATAATAAGCAAACCAGCTGAATAATGGTGCTTAAACTGCTTCCTTGTACCTAAAGTGAAAAACATTCCCTGATCTCCTCGTTTAAATGCATCCTCAAAGAAACAAGGTTCTGAACAGCACATTGACATCATGAAAGCACTTTAATAAAGGTGTTTTGAAATAATCAGAACTGAATTAGGTGCTTCTGGTTTACACCACAAGGAACAACCAATTCTCCTACTATAAGAAGAAACTTCTATAGGGAAATGGTCAAAACTTCACATTGATATTGCAATGAAGCAGCCAAAGCCAATGAACACACAAGTGTGTGGGTTATGGCAGACCAGCCTCTGAAGCACTCACGTTTGGAAAACATTTGACTTGAGACACAGACAGGCATGCTGCCAACCAGTAATAATAACCCTAAAAGCTGTGAGTAGCTATAACCACCTTCTCACATACCCAAAATATATCTGTTTACAGCTAACAAATAAGTAAAATAGTAACACCACAGTAATCCCTAGGCACCTTACAAAAATGGTAAGCTCAGAAATAGCCTCTGTAGCAAATCTTCTTGTTTACTTTCAGCCTTTAAACCTCCTTCCTATTCTTTGATAGGCAAACTGGATTTTAAAAAAAAGTATTTTTTAATCATTACTTTTTAAAACTGTGTTTCTCTTTCAGAGAAACTAAATTAATATCCGGCCAAACCACCCCAAATATCTAGCCAAACCATATAAACAAAACCAGCAAAAGCTGTCAGATAAAAATACAGTAAGAGCAACAGCTCTATACACAAATTTTCTGTGGATAGGTTACAACATGATTCTCAGACAATAATCAGAAAGATGTGCTGTTGTACCAAAAGTCAATGTTATGCCAAGTGCTCCTGAATTACATTATTACAGTTAGCAGCTTCATCTGACCCTCTTTTAATGGGCATAGCTGATTCCAGAGAAGAGCTATGCAGACCATCTGTTGGAAAGACATTTAAAAAATGCTTGGAACATATAAAAGATAACAGTAAGTGCAGAATTTATTAATTTTTCATTAAAAATAAGCCTTTGCAGTATTTTTTTAATAAGCTTTGTTGAGGAAGACTTATATACATCTCAAATTAAGTATTTGTTTGACTAAGGAAAACACTCCACAGATTCATCATCCTATCCCAGACCCTGCAAAGAAAGGAGGGGAATCTGTGCTTACCAGCAAACTAATTAATATTACATGACAATCACTCTACTCACAACAACTCTACCATTTGAATTGCTCCAAATAAAACTAAGTATTCTAACAGACAGATAAACTGAAGCAGGGCAGTAAGTGATGCTGACTGAAACCTTATTAAAATCGGAGCACGGCTCTGACATCCATCCCAGTTTTGTCCTTCTTTGAAAATCATGTCTTCCCTGCCTTCTTCAAAAAGCAATGTGCCTGGCAAATCAATTGTTTTTGGGGAGCAATAAATAAGGGGAAAGGAGAGCTGTCTATCCTACAAACATGGCAGACAGCACTGTAGTAACATTAACCAGCAGATTTCAATATGAGCAACAGATTTCAATCTGCAGAACTAAAAATTAACTCATATTTATGTAAGCTAAAAAAGAATCATATTTTTCAACAGTTTCTTTTTTGTATTTTTATACAAAAATATATATAATGTATATAATATATAATATATGTAATATATGTCATACATTATATTTAATTATATTTTTATATGTACAATTATGTAACAACTTTTACATATTTTGTGCATACAAACTGTCTGAGAAGTTGGTCTTTTATCAATCTCCAAGTAATTTTCATGCAAACAGGGTTTGCTACTCTTTTCCTACTCAGGCCTTCAGATTTGGCCTAAAGTTGCATGCACAGGTAAATTGATGCCTGTAACTAGCACTTGTAAATATAAAGGGAGGATGAAGGTTTCCCATGACAAATATAGGGCTGCTTACACATTCCTGAACTGCAAAAATGCATTATTTCAAGAATACCAAACACACTTGATTGAACCAATCTTTTGGCTAGTCCTGTACACCAAAATCCCAATGATGGAAACAGACTAACATAACTAACATCACAGAAAAGGCTTTCAAGCAGCTGTAATTCACTTCAAGCTGCCCCACCTACTTTGTCCTTAATTCTGCATTAAGAACACAATACTACAAAATAGCAACAACATGTTGTATGTCGTAATACATTTAATACATAGCATACACAATATGTAATAATAAGAATATAATCCTGTATAACACACTGCACTGTGTTTTTATTATTCCTGTTTCCAAATCTGAGTGAAGTACTACCTCAGTTTAAAACTGGTTCTACCTATTTAGCTTAAATTAGTCAGGAATACTAGAATTTCTAATATGAAATTCCAATATTTTCTTCCCTCCCCCTGATTCAGTTCCATGTATAATTTTTAAAGTTCCATTTTCCTTACCACATTGACTTATTGGAAAGCTCTTCATGCCCTGGAAAACAGGCAGCTCTGTTGCAGTGTGAGCCATATACGGATGCAAGACGATTTGGGTGTGTCGGTGATAAACAAGTATGGACAGTGATTGCATGGAACAACTGGTTGCATTTAGAGTCACAGAATTTAAAACCAGGAGAAACAGTGATGATCTAATCTGACCTCCTGCATAACACACAGGCTGTATAACCCCACCTAGCAATTACCTGCCTCTGTGACAAGTTTGATATGGTAACTCACCAGCACTGGTTCTGCCAGATCCATTTTGAAACATTCACCTACAATGCTAATTTGAAGCATGCTGCATCAAGCAGATTCTGCACCTCCCAAACACACTTCCCAGAAGACAGGGGGATGTCCTTCTCAAGATACAGAAACTAATGCCTCACGTTACTACCCTATGGCTGTGCTGACAGAGCAGCTCCTTACTGGTGGGACAGAGCAGCTCCTTACTGGTGGGACAGAGCAGCTCCTTACTGGTGGGACAGAGCAGCTCCTTACTGGTGGCACAGAGCAGCTCCTTACTGGTGGCACAGAGCAGCTCCATTAGCTATTCTCCAGTGGACTTATCGTCTGTCCAGTGCCTTGTGGAGTGCATGGACTGGATGCAACAACCAAAAATTAGCACCAAGAGTCACAACCATCAAGCCACCAGCTCTCCAGACAGCAAATAGCACCCAGTGTACTGATTTAGCTCAAGGACCTGCACTCTGCCTTGGAACTGATATGTGGGGGTGATCCAAGGTGCTTCTCTGGCAGGAATTCCATGGGCTTCCACAAGCCTTGTGACAGCAAGGTATCTCACTGTTGTAACACCAAAAGAAACAACCCAAGCAAAACATTTATTCAAATTCTAATTGTTTTTTGCCTTGTCAGATACCTTTTCAATACAAACAAGTATTTCAATACAAACAATTATAATAAATTTTATGTTGCAGGTATGTTTTGTAAGTACAAAGACTTGTACTTATAAGTTTTTTTGTTGCAGAGACAAAACCGATTAGATTGACAGGATAAAACTATTTCAAATTTTCATTTTCTTTTTTACATTTGGTTTTGTACATATGTGAACTCTTACATGATTATTTTAACCAATTTGTTTGACAGCCTGAGCCCATATACAGAAAAATATATTTATAATTGTTTTAAACTCTTGCTTTCTTTAGAAGACGTGATTTCCCAAAGAATTAATTTAACTCATATTTTACAAATCTACAAGATTTTTTTTTAATCTTTAAATTTAATACATTCTTAATACCCATCCATGAGCATTCAAATAATGAGAAAACTCCAGAAAAAAAACATTTGCTGCTTACTGCAACCTACACATGTTCTCTGCTCAGTATTCACTCCTTCAGTATTTATCAGAAGTCAAAGCAAAAGAAGACAACCAAAGTGGCCTACCTCAGAAATCTATCTTCAAGTTGACTCTCCCTCCTGTCCTTTCAGGTGCGGTAGTAATCAGCAGATCAAGCATTACACAGAAAGCTTTTGCATACTGTACCTATCTTCCTTGTCATTGCATACAACTGCTTGGAAGAGCTGCAGTGCTACAAATTGCTTGGAATGTGGAGGCAAAACAGCTGAAGCACTGTTTCAGAGTTAGAAAACCCGCAGTGTTGTAACTCCACCTTTCAACACTGTGCACCTTCTCCTTCTGCCTCCTGAGGTAACAACAGCCAAACTGGTTTTCTCTTTTTTTTTTTTTCCCCCTGTTGCTATATGACTAGTTATCTACTATATTCAATTCTGCTTCATTTAACACTAACAAAACCACCAGTCAAATCCTAAAACCAGAATTATTTCCATAAGACTCGGAACAAAACCTCCACCTGCCTTTTACAGTCGAGGTTTGCTTTTTGAGTGATACATGTGGTCTAGATATTTAACAGTGATACAAAACTGTGAAGAGAAAACCCTTAATAAAATACAAGGGCTTTTCTTATGTTACTGATATGTAGGTATGTTTTTTGGCAACTTCCAACCTGACACCCATCATATTCAGGGACACAGTATTTCAGGTTTCTGTATTCTGGAGGCAATTCTGCCTAATCCCTGTTCAACATCAAACACAGTCCACCATAACTTTTGAAGAACATTTTCAGCATTTATCTGGGACATGGTCATCTCATAAGTGTGTAATGCTTACAAGGGTATAAACTAAAGACACCTGTTGTACTTGTTCTTCTCCAAGCACATTAATCCTTTGGGGAAAACACTGGTAGCATAAATTTTTTATGCAGAAATACTATTTTCATGCCTTTAAATTTTAATATAAAAATAAAGAGAAAGAACATGCAAAAACGTGTAATTCTTAAGCAAAACAGAGACATGGTTTTATGGGCCAACAGGCAATACGGCTTGAGGGAGAAGTTTCCATCAGAATGTTCTGATCATAGGTCACTGATGCGGTTGTAAAAAGTTATCCAAGTATTTTTCCAGCTACTCATTTTTTAATACTATTAAGTTATACTGCCTTTATGCACCCATGACATCACGGCATTTTCTGCATTTCAGACAGAGAAATAGTTCTAAATAGATGCATGGTTGAAAAAGCAAGGCTTTGTGGATGTCAGTATCACCACCTTAACCAGAAAAAGGAAGTGCTTTGGTGTTCAGAAATCTTGGCATATAACAAGTCTCACATTGAAGTTTTTATTTATCACTACATAAATCAGGTAATGTGGATTTTACCAGATGATTGCAGGGGTTTAGCTTACCTGTTATGGAAACAGCCTTGTCTTCATTAGGATTCTGTCATGAAATACAAACCCATTTCTTGTTGTAACAAAAAGTGTAGCTGTATCCTTTCTGAAGTGCGAAAGGAGGGCAGGAGGCATGGCCACGGGCACTGACTCACATTTGCAGGAAGAGTTAGGTGGCACAGCTGAAGCAGTTCTTGCCCCCAGCCAACTCCTATTACCTCTAGAGTACAAACCTCTTCCTGAGTCATTGCAGCTCATAGCCATGGCCACCAGTGTGAATAATTTGTGGCTTCTGGCTGCATCACTGTATAACAATGCAAACGATGCGGCTGAGAAGTTCAATTGATGTCCAGCTGAGCCGGACCTCTTACAGAGAACAGCAACCTCAGAAAGGCAGCAACAGCAGCTGGACAGTCTCAGCCACAAAAGCTCACTCTGCCTGAGAGCAGGACTGAGAGCTCAAAATAACATCTTTTAAAAATGTCTTTGACTTTCCCCCAAGAGGTTCACATACTCTATGTGCAGATATATATCCACTATATGCATAGATATAAGAGTAAATCACATTGTCTGCTCAGGTGTGAGATAATAAAATAGTAATCAAGTAAATTTTGCACTTGCATTTTTCAGTATCAAATGTTATTCTTACACTGCTTATTCACTTATGATCCTGAGAGCTTCTGTACCTTTTTGAGATCAGTTATACTCCTGTTGTACAAGCATCACAGAGGAAATGGATTCTAGTCTAAATTTAAACCTAAATCAAAGTCACAAATTTGTCATCCAAAACTATTGCTGAAAAAAGATTTTCCCATTACAAGCAGCCCCACTTTAGAGTCAATTTCTCACCAGTATCACAAAACTATTCCCTTTTACACTGTCGCATGAGTACACTTACTGTTCCAGAGAAATTTCCCTGCTGATTTTCCTCTTATGTTGTGTCAAAACTTTTCCCAGAATTATTTCAGTACTTCCATCCCTGCAAGATAGATTTGTCTGCACATGCACTAAACATTTAAACATACGCTGGCTGCTGAACACATTTACTTTAATAAGCAGTCATATTAACCTTACCTCAGAATATTTTAATAGTCTAATGTTTACAGAATCACGCTGCCCTCCTATCACTAACCTCCACCTGAACAACCTCACATCTTAAGTTTGGAAAGTAAATGGTTTTTCTAAAGCTCTTTGACAAAATTAACCCCTACTGATCTTTTATTGCTATGTAGTTCTCATTTACAACGTTCCCAGAAGTGTCTGATAAAATCATTACTGATGGTAAAAGCAGCTCCTCAGATTAATATGCACCCAATACGCATCACCTTTTTTAATTCTTTAGAGTGGTTAGGCATTGGTCTATCTGTGGGAGGTGGTGAGTAAATGCTTTTACATCACTTGTTTACTTTTATTTCTCTCTTCCACTTCTTCACTTATTAAACCGTCCTTATCTGTACCCACAAGTAACTCCTCCCCCAACCCTAATCAATTCCCTAGGGATGGGCAGAGTGAGGAACAGAAAAACCCTTGACCCTCTGCAAGCACTCTTCATCAGCAGCTAAAACACTAGTGTGTTATCTGCACTGCATGGGTTAAAAATCTAAAAGACAGCACAATATGAGGTGCTATACCTCTATCCCAGCCAGGCCCAGTTCAAGAATGAAGAATTCATGTGGACAAATCAGATGCTAAGACAAGAAAAACTACCTTTAATTGTAGAATAACACAAAAAGGAAATGTTATGAAAATAGGGTTTTAAAATGTTTCTGGGAAAAGGACTGAACAAATAGAAATCCCAGTGTGCTATTCTGAGGGTGAGGCTATTAAATGATAGCTAAATCAGGTATACAAAGACATTAGTGAGAAAAAAATAAAATGAAGATGAATGGCAAGGACAATCCAAGGCTACATCAAGAAAAGTAATGACTATAATAAAGAGCTGACTGGTAAGGAAATCCTGACTGCTAAGGAAAAGAAAATCAAGGAATGACTCTTTATTGTCTCATAATAAAAAAATAAATTTGGGACACTGAAAAAAAGAGGATGCCAGGTTTGATACAAAGAAAAAGGTGCCTTCACAGAATATGCCACCAGCCCTGCCACATAGTTGATATTTGCAGTTTACATGGATTCAGAGAACTAACACTTAAATTAGTGCAAAAAAAATCCCTGAAAAAACATTAAGCAGAATGACCTATCCCCAAACCAAATCCAGCTCAGAAAGTCCCCTGCTGAACATAGTTGGCAGGCACAGCAGTACCTCTCTGTCTTACTTTTGAACAAGCATCTATTCTCAGCCACTACCTGAAACACGGACCGTGCAGTAGTTTGACGTCTGATCTGATGTCATATAGGTTTAGCTCTTACTTATGGCTTAAGAAATTATCTTCTCATTTATCAATTCAAATTTTACAGCTTCTAAAAGCTCGTTTTCCTTATCAAAGATATCCCATTTCAACATGGTCCGACTCCCACAAGTTGGTTTCCAAATCCTCACAGAGTCTGCAGCCAATTGATTCAGCCCAAATAGGACACAGTGTCTTGAAGGCAGAAGAGCATAAGCTTCCAGAGGCAGAGCAGCCATTAGCGAAACAGAAACTCTCCTCTCAGGATAGGAAAGTGCCAGGCTTACCCTTGCTTTCTGCCTGGAATATTCCACCTCCCCACTGTTTGGCTTGTATGCCAACTTGTTGGCTGCTGCCTCAGCAGGCAAAAACAATTTCTTTAACCTCATTTCCCCTCAGATTCAGTGTTGTTTTCACTGAAGTCAACAAACTCTAGGAAAGTATTGGTTGAAAAGAGAAGGAATCTGGAAGAGCACGGAGTAAGAGAAAAGGAGAGGAAAAGAGATGGGGAGAAGTTCTTTAGGAAAATGAAGCTGAGGGCTGGAAGTGCATGTCAAACACAGTACAGCAGAAAAAGCAGGTGTGAGATCAGTGATTAATCAGCAAGGAGAACACTTTAAGCACATACACTGAGGTTTTACAAAGGTATCTTTGGGATTTAGGTAACTAAACAGCACATAAGGTTAGTAGTATATACTAAGGAAATAAGAAAAAAAGTAATTTTAAAGGAGGATTTTCCCTTGGAGGAATGCAGAGTTATTACCAGGGACTGCAAAACACAGAGGACAAAATTAGGATATCTAAGGAGTTTAAAATCCTTGAACCTGGGATCACATCATCATACAGGTTTCATACATTAAATCAGCCAAGAATGCAACATGTGAAGGAAGAACGGACAGCTTAGTTTTAAACAGCATGCATCTGAGAGAGTGCAGAAAATATTGTGTGAGCAAAGAGAGGGAAGATGAGCAGCGGAGGTGCTTCTATCCAGCTGAAGTCTCAGTTACCACTTCAGCGATGGTATTGCATGAAAACACACAGTGAACACTACAGGAAAGGGAGGTTTGTGCCTGCAGAAGAAAAATGTTAACTGTTATGCCAGGAGTAGTACTGTTTCTGTCCATCATCAAAGAAATTGGGGCTACAAGAGGACATCTAATCTAAAGAGGTAAAGAAAAAATTCTGTACAGGGCTATCTCCAGAGTAGCTCAGAAGCACAAACAAAGGTATTGACGAAGTGGAATGGCTTTTGTTCACAGTCAGTGAACCAGGCCCCCAGGACTACTGCTCCTGCCATCAGGAACATTTTGGTTGCTCTCCCCGTATACCATGCCCTGATGAGATTAGTATTGTTTCTGTAAGAAAGAAAGGATTTCAGCTAAACTGTGAGACCTGATTAGCATGGACAGGTAAGCCATTTAACAGTTCTGTGAATCAATGCTCTTTACACTCCAGTCAGAATTCAGCCCAAAGTGGGCTAAATCTCTAGTAAATGTACAAGACTTAGACAAATTATAACTACCAAAAAATGAAAAAGTTGCATTTGCTTCACGTGTGTAGCAGCACATCAGCAGAAGTTTAAACAGTGCATGAACGCTGTGTCAGTAAGAGAGTTTCTATCCTATGACAGCAACAATGATCCACTAACACTAAATAACTGCACTCAAGTGAGAACAGAAGCAGAAGGATAAACTCCTCAATGGCCAGCAGAATGAGACATCATAAATGTGAATAACTTACTTTTCATTTATCTATTTATCCATTTCTCTTGGCGCATGTCTTCCCAAAATAAAACAACAGACAATATCTCAAAATGACACAAAGAACACAATATGCTACCAACTTTTATACAGTCACATTCAAAATCTAACCTTAAAATTGCATGCCATATCTGGTTACAATTAGTTAACTATTGGCAAATGAGAGGTGAGTGTTTACAGTATATGACCTCTTACTTCTTACATTCCTTCTTTGCAGCTAAGTCTGTTACGAAACATCATTTAACCACTTTTGCTACTTCCTTGTTAGTCTGATTTCCAGAAGGAAATCCTGCTCAAATGCAGGCAAATTTTCTTGACGGCTCTGAAACTTTGAAGAGTGTAGTATAGTCTATCCTTGCCAACTTATTGGTAACTCCGAAAGAAACAGCTTGGGAGGTTGTGATTCAGAAGTGGAGTTTAATCAGGTAATCAGGAAAGTTCCAGTACATGTTCTGGTCCAAATTTGCTTTGAGATTATTTAACCTGGTCACCATGTCTTAAAATGCCTAAGCTATCTCTGACTACCCTACATGTTAACTCTATTTGTCCTAGTGTCTGGTCTCTTCTGTGCTGAGTAGCTCTAATCAGCACTATGTTTTGCAAAGCCTATTCAAATTTGGAATGTTAAAAGGCAAACTCCTCATTCATTTGAAGTGGCTTAATAAGATATAGTTGTACTTTCCTTTTTTCTGCCACATAAATCACACACAAAAAAGCTTATGATGCCCTGTAAAATGGACAAAATTTAAAAAGGCATCCAGGCATGAAAAGCTGTAGTCTTCAGCATTCTGCCATATTCTCCTTCATAACAAGAAATACTGTACCTAGTTCTTCAATTAATCTGGCAAACTCAAGGTGACTACAGCAGTTTCAAAATTAGTACCCAATCTCATATAAAGTTAACATGGCTAGAACTGCAATAGCAATAAAGCATCCAATCAGAACATTTCAAATGGCACTCAGGTAGACTTCCTTTTCAGTAAGGTTTGACTCCAGGATTTTTTTAATATAATTAAAAAGCCCCATGGATTATAGTTGGATTATGTATCTAACCTCTGTCATCCATTGACTTTTTAAATGCAGTTGTTTTTCATGTGTCCATGAAAAAAAAAAAAGTCTCAGAAAAGCTGGTATTATTTACTTATTTTGGCAACATCTTTACCATATTAAACCTAAAATGGTACTTAAATACAGTTCTCCAAAACTAGTTTATTCTGCAAAATGTATTTTATGTACTGTTTTTTGAAAATAGTGTCTTGACACTGCATGTTCCAATCAAATGTGAAAACAGAATCTGGAAAATTGGTCCCCTACCAGAAGAAATCTAGAGTGCTCACCAAAGACCAAGAAAGTTATAAGAGCAAACTTCTCATTCTTTTGAGCAATTTTCTGTTACTCTGGAAATTCCCGAAACCAGACCATTCCCTTCCCATATGAATATCACGATCCTTATTGCTCATTAACAAAAGCCAACTGCACAACATTTACAGCTTGTAAAGTGCCTAAGGCTTGGACATTAACTACTCATTTCTACAGTCATGTTTCTATTAGTGGGCAAACTAAAACAAGAGGTAAGCAAGCCATTTCAAGGTAATTAACCAAGGCGGTGTGGCATAATAACCAACTAATGCTACAATGAGATGCCAAAATGAGGAGTTAGAATGAAATAAAAAGCTTTACTGAAACTTAATCAATAAAGAAAAAGGTTCATTACAGGAAGTTATGAAGAAAATACTACAAAACATCTCTGCATACTACAGGAAATGGATACCTATATGCACCAAATCATTACTTGTGCAAGAGAATGCAAGTTCTGTGATTTCACAGCAAGTTATCATAAAGAGGGTCAAATGTGACATATGGAAATTATAGAAGGAATATAGGCCACATGAGAGGAGGAAAGAAGTTTTATGCGAAAAGATCCATATAACAAGATTTTTTAAAACCCTTCCAAAGGAAATAACAGCAACAACAAAACCTCCTAACCACTTTTCCCCCACTTAAATATGTATCAGTAGCTTGGATATAACTCAGACCCTCAGGACTACTACTAACTTTGATCTCCCTAACACTTCTTATTTTCAGAATGACATTAAACCATACTTGAGTCATATTTTCAATACTTCACCCATAACAAGGCTTTAATTTACTTCTAAGTAAACCTTTGTTTCTAAACACCCAGCCTATGTGCATAAAAGAAAATGTCTTCTTAAATGTTTGGGGTTTTTGGGTTTTTCAGTCTTAGGTTCTCTTTGGCCCAAGAGGTTCCTTTATGAGAACTATTCCCAGAAATATTTCTCATTATCTGTAAAAGTTTATCACATCACTTATTCCAGACAATACACTTTGCAGTAATTTGTAAGTAAGCTACATATTTCTGAAAGCACAGTTTGTTATTTAGTACCAACATGCGACATTTCTCTGGAAGCTGTATATAGTCCATCACAGATTTTTTTCATACTTTCTACATTTCTCCATTTCTTATTACATTTTATGACTTCCTATTTCAGACAGGGAAAGCAGACATGAAAAAAAACTTTGATGATGCATACACACATAAGTACAGACCGCATATGAAGCTAAAAGACAGTCTTATCTTCGAGGCCATTCTATTAAGACTAACGTAGGAACCTGCACTCAATGTCTCCTACATAGCAGGTTACTTTACATCTAAGAATTGATGGTTGAAAATAAGATCAGTAACTGACAGAAGCCAAGAGCAAGTATGTTCAGTGCTAATATAAAGCTTTATGACAATGGATAAATATCTATGTACCACGTTTATTCTTAGTAGAGCAAAAAGAGGTATCTTCAGTTTGCTCCAATTTACTCTCCACAGCTGCTTGGTGAATTGTAGCACTGTGCCTGAAAATGGCAGTATTTTAATGGAGTAGGTATCATACAAAGACTATGGTCTCTTTTGTTCCTTCTTTGATTAACCATTCATTATCACTACTAATTATCTCAATCAGCCTCCATTTCAAGGGCAGGATTGTCACTGAGAGGGACATAAACTGGCTGGAGGGGTGGGCCAGCAGTAAGGTCACTAAATTCAACAAGGACAAATGCAATGGGTGGCAGGTAAGATGAACTAAACTCTGAAATGGGCCACGCTGGGGACTGACTGACTTAGCAACTGCTTTGCTGTAAAGGGTCTGGGAGTCCTGGTGGAGAGACAGATAAACAAGAGCCCACAGTGCATGATGGCAGCAATGAGGACTAACAGTATCCTGGATTGAACCAAGGTGAATGCAGACAGGAGACTAAGGTAGGTAAATACTGTCATTTACTTTGCATTCTTAAGATCACACCTTGGAAGTGTGTGTTCAGTTTTGGGCCCCACAACACCTGAACAACATTAGAATCATAGTGTCATAGAATGATTAGGGTTGGAAGGGACTTTAAAGATCATCTAGCTCTAAATACCCTGCCATGGGCAGGGACACCTTCCACTAGACCAGGTTATTCAGAGCCCCCATCCAGCCTGGTCTTGAATGCCTCCAGGTATGGGAAATGCATAGGCTCTCTGGAAAACCTGTTCCAGTGCCTCACCACCCTCACAGTAAGGAATTTCTTCCTAATATGTAATATAAACCTACCCTCCTTCATCTTAAGGCCACTCCCCCTTCTCCTACAATTAATGAACTCGAACAACCCTAGCCAAGGGCCAACAAGACAGTCAGGTGGCTGGAGCACTTGAGGAAAGGCTGTGAGAACTCATATTGTTCAGACTCAACATGATGCAGCTTTGGAGAACAACAGCAAGTATCCTCAGTACCCATTAAGAGGTTAGCAATGCTCTTAGATATAGCCATGCTCTCTGCTGAGGTGCATGTAGAAAGGACAAGAAAGAAAGAAAGAAAGAAAGTCAAAACAGAGGAGGCTCCAGCCAGATGTATGGAAGAACCTTTTCCCTGTGAGGAGATCCAAGCAACAGAAGGGGTTGCCAAGACATGCTCCAAGAGGAAATTGCCGTAGAGGTTTCTGGACCTGACTGAATAAAGCCTTGAGCTGACTGGTCTGAATTCAGTGTTCAATCTGCCATAAGCAATAGAGAGCTTAGCGATATCCTGAGGTCTTTCCCACTTCGAGTAATAATTCTGAAACACAACTTCTTCTCCATGAAACAGAACCTGGCAGAATTTAGTCAAGCCACCAGCTAACACAGGCTGTGTATGAAAACCCTATTAAAAATTACCCTGTATCTATAACCACTCATCTCTTCATTGTTCAAGCAAGTATTCAAGACCCAGAGTGGCATAGAAGAGTTGAAAGGAGAGCTATTTGATGTGTTTTCTGTCTCATTTTGAAGTATGGGGTAAGCAGAAGTCACTTTCACCCTCATCTCAGGCTTTATTCCTAAGAGCCTACAAGCCCTTGTGGGAGCTGTGGTTGAGAACACAGCAACCCTAAATCTGAACTTGGCCTGAATACTAGGCCAGGAATCTAATATTCCCAATTATCGGTAGTCCAGCTTCCATACAGAGGCACTGTTGAATCCTTGGTCCAGTTATTTGCTACAGCTGTAAAGACTGCAACAGGCAGTTACACAGGTCACGGGGAAACCACTTCAGTAAATCAAGTCTCCAGAAACTACCCTGGTAATGCGGCTTCTCTCCATCCTACAGACCTGTCCCACTACCCATGGTGGCCAATGCTCCATCTTCACCTCATTCTTGAAGAGTATTTGTCACTGACTTCGCAGCTGATCAATAGAAACATTCTCTTCTACAAAACACAATGTATTTTATCATTGCGAGCAGCTGAACTAAACATGAGAAACCCTTTTTGGTAGTTGTATTTGCACAAATAGATTTTATTAAACAATCTCCAACATTTATTTACAGGTCTCTCAGTGCACTATTTGTAAAATGATTAAAAATTATTTTTAGTAAGATTTTTTTCTAACAGAAAGAGCCAGCTTCTACTCAAGAGAGGAGAGGAAAGAACAGAATACTTGCCAGAGTGAAATGACTTTAGGTCTCTGGGTTACTGGAAAGGAACATAAATTGAGCTTTAAGGTCTATAAATATGACAGCATTAGGGTTATTTTACTAAAGACTATGATCTTAAAACAGGATATAAGAGGCTGAATAAAACAGTCAAGACTGAGACCTGTCATTGAGGCAAAGCAGCAACTATAATATACATACAAACTCAGCCACACATGAGCAGTATGTAATTTGAGAAAGCCGTTTCTCTCAATGACCTCTCCCCTTTCTCATGAAGTATACTGATTCAGGAAAGCTAAAGAAAAGATGTAGAGGCAAGCAGGAAAAAAAGTGGCATGTGCCATATCTGTCCTAAGGAGGAATAAAGAAAAACCTGAAAAATTCTTAGACTATTAAATTGAATGGAAATCTTACTGCTCTTGCCCTGCATCCTGCATCTGAATTACACCCTTGAGCAATAGCAGCAAAATCACAAGTGCTAGGAAGTTAAAAGTTTATTTCAGTATTTCCTGTTCTTCCTGCCAACTATCATCAGTGCTGATGGCTAGATTAATATCAGAAGAAATAAAAATTACCAAATGAATTCTCAAGAAATAAAAATTCTGCTGAAATCATTGCATGTGATTACCATGAGTTAAGGCAACCTATGTGTGTGTGCACCCTGAGCAATGAGACACAAAAAAACAAACAAAAACCCCCCCAAAATAACAACAACAAAATCAGTATATCAATAACATCGTATTAATTTATCAATGCAGGAGTTTGCACTTGAACAATGATACAAAAATAAACAAGAAACATATGAAGTTATATTTCCTTAAACACAGGCAATTTCCCCATGGGCAGCAGTAGTTATTTACATTATCTTAGTCCAGAAAGCCTTCCTCAATGTCAATTTCTTAAGTTTCTGTGTTAGGATTTTCCAATTTTGGTGGGTTTTTTTTTGTTTGTTTTGTTTTGGTTTGTTTTTTTTTTTTTTAAGCAGTAGTAAACAGAATAAAGATTAGAATTACACTCTTACACTCTTGCTTTTACATACATGTTGGTAACTGTCAGTAACAATAACGAAAGATCCAATATCTTAGATCAGAGCTTGGACCATAGAGCAAAAATAAATATACATGTTTATTTTAGAAACATGGGATTAGCATCTATGAAAATAAACAAGTATGGGTTTATGAAAGGCAGGTCCTACTTGACTATCCTGATCTCCCTCTTTGGCAAGGTGACCGTCTTAGTGGATGAGGGGAAAGGCTGTGGATATTATCTACCTGGACTTTAGTAAAGCCTTTGGCACCATTTCCTATAGCATTCTCCTGGAGAAACTGGCTGCTCGTAGTTTAGATGGGTGCACTTTGCTGGGCAAAAAAATGGCTGGATGGCCAGGCCCAGAGAGTGGTGGGGAATAGAGCCACATCCAGCTGGCAGCCAGTCACTAGTGGGGTTCCCCAAGGCTCAGTGCTGGGGCCAGTCCTGTTTTACATATATCCTTACTGATGATCTGGATGAGGGGATCAAGGGCATTCGGAGTCATTTTGTGGACATCAAGCTGGATGGGAGTGTTGACCTGCTGGAGGGTAGGAAGGCTCTGCAGAGGGATCTGGACAGGCTGCACTGATGGGCTGAGGCCAACAGTATCAGGTTCAACAAGGCTGAGTGCTGAGTCCTATGCTTCAGTCACAATAACCACCTGCAGTGCTACAGACTGGAGGAAGTGTAGCTGGAAGGTTGCCCAGCAGAAAATGACCTGGGTGTGCTGGTCAACAGCAGGTGAACAGAGACAGCATGTGCACAGGTGGCCAAGAAGGCCAATGGCAACCTGGCTTAGATCAGCAACAGTGTGGCCAGCAGGATCAGGGCAGTGACTGGCCCCTGTGCTGGGCACTGGTGAGGCCACTCCTTGAGTGCTGTGTTCAATAATGGGCCGCTCAAGACCAGAAAGACATTGAGGTGCTGGAGTGTGTCCAGAGAAGGGCAACAGAGCTGGGGAAGAGTCTGGAGCACAAGTCTGATGAGGAGCAGATGAGGGACCTGGGGGTGTTTAGTCTGGAGAAAAGGAGGCTCAAGGGGGACCTTCTTGGTTTCTACAACTACCTGACAGAAGGTTGGAGCCAGGTGGGGGTCGGCCTCTGCTCCCAGAGAACAAGCAACAGGATAAGAGGAAATGGCCTCAAGGTGCACCAGAGAAGATTTAAATTAGATATTAGGAAAAATTTCTTCATCAAAAGGGTTGCCAAGCATTGGAACAGGTTGCCGAGCGAAGTGGTGGAGTCACCATTCCTGGAGATATTTAAAGGATGTGTAGATATGGCACTTATTGACATGGTTTACTGGTGGGCTTGGCAGTGCTGGGTTTATGGTTGGACTCAATTCTTAAAGGTCTTTTCCAGCCTAAATGATTCTATGATTCTGTGAAATCAATGGCATGCACAAATGCTCACCACATTATAGTCAAATCTAATTTTACATGTGTTAAACACTCAAAATCAAACATTCTTTCTCTCTTCAAAACTTGTTTTATAATACAACACAAAGTATTTGAATGCTAAAATAGGAAAACTACAATCATATCGGTTAATCCAAGGTGTCCTAAAACAATCTTCTCCTTAAAATAACATAAATATCTCAAAAATGGTTTTCAGCCTCCTGCTTGAACAAAACAATGAAGGACATGTAGTTTGATTCACAAAAGCAAGGCCTCAGTTATCATCCATTGTTCTATCCTTTAAACAAACAACTTGTCAGGAAAGTGAGCAAAGTGGCCTCTTCTTCTCATAAGAACGCAGGAAAGTTGAAGTTTTTTCTTCCAACTCTTTTTATAAAGAGTTCTCTTTCACAAGATGAGTGCTCTTTTCTCTGCATTTTTGTGTGGTTGTGTACAGTTTTACATCTGGATGCTGTTGGAGAGGTCTTTAATAGTCTTTCAATAAGAAGATAAGAGAAGGCATTGGACCAGAAGTCTTCCTGAAGAAGAGAACTTAAAACTCCGGAATTACAGTCAGCATAATTTCACATTGGGAAAATTGTACCACTATATAGGCCAAGAGAATACATCATCTTTAGCTATATGTCATGGGTTTACCAGCCCCGCCCGGGATTGAAAAATAGTTAATTCCAGGTAGATTTCCAGAGCAAAGCCAATCACAAGTTTTAGGAACGCCTCTGCGTTTTTCCATATTTAAGAAAACGGAAGAGAAGATGAATTGCGCAGAAGAAATTCCAGCCCAGAGGAGAACAAGTAATAGCAATGTAGCCTCCAAGGTCAGTGGAGCAGGAGGGGGGAGGAGAGGCCTGGGGGGGGCCCTCTCCCCCTCCAGCAGGGGAAAAGACTTAAAAACTCAAACCCCTGCGACCTGTGGAACATTATTTGGAGTGAGAAGAGCCTCTTGCAGCTCATGAAGAAGCCTGTGCCCGAGCAGAGGAGTGCACGGAGGAAGCTGTAACTCTGTGGGAGGCCTAAGATGAAACAGAGTCTTGCTGGAGACCTGTGGCCCTTGGAGAGAGAAACCTACACTGGAGCAAATGTCTGGGGTAAGACTTGTGATCCCAGTGAGGGATTTATGCTGGTGTAATTCATTTGTGACCCTAAAGGACAGCAGATTATGGAAGAACTGCTGTCCAAGAGTAGACTCACGCTGGAGAAGC
>VXAY01003883.1:39859-71519 GCA_013399855.1 Oxyruncus cristatus
GAGCTGTCGCCCTGGAGATAACAGAAGAAAACTTCTGCAATGCTGCAAATTTGATTTAGAGGAACTGTAACCCTGAAAGTAAAGAAAAGACTTTTCTCCCCCTGAACTGATACAGGGGGGAGGGATAATACATAACATTTTCTTCATAATTTTACGTAGTTAGAATTGTTGTATGTATTATTCTCTAGTTTTTATCCTGCTAGTAATAAATTTAATATTATTCCCACACATCAAGTCTGTTTCATATGTAAAACTTCTCTCATCTCATAGCAATTGTGTAAAAAGTTTAAAAAAATTAGCCCAGAATAAACCCACAACACAATATATTCTGTAGTTTTGAGGGCATTTTTTCACTTGCCTTTTTTTTTTTTTGTGTTCTTGTTGTTGTTTTTTAATGAACTTCCAGTGACTGTTTTATCCCTGCTGTTGCACTGCTGTTGTACATATGAACTCTTTAGCAAAAGAAGCCTTCTAGTACAAGCAAAAAATCTAGAATATATATTAAAGGATACAGGGAGAAAAGAGAAGACACAAGGAAATAGTAACACAATATTAACAGTATTAAGAAGCAGAACAAACAGTGACACAGGCCCTTTACTAACCTATTCAAGGCTTGTTTAGCCAGGAAAGGTATACAGGATGAGAGAAATGTTTAAGTTACCATAGTTAGTGAGTACAACTCAGCTCTGTCTTTGGCCTTATTTTGTATTTAGCCAGAAACTAGAGGTTGTTTTGCCTTTTTTAGTTCAGTTTAAATTGCTTCCAAGGCAGTACATCTCAGACTAGAAAAGGGGATGTTTCTACTCAGAGGAGAATCTCACTCAGGGAATTCTACCAGCATAATTACAGCTATTTAAATACAGCAGTACACTGGCTGACACACAACTGCATAACAGCCCTTACTGTTTTCTCACATATAATATGGCAATAATTCCACTTTCTTTCATCACAAGGGTGTTAAGTAATTACAGCATTCTAGATAATAGAACACGCAATGTTTTTCATGTGAACATTAAATCTCACCAGCTTTCTTTTTCAGATGGCACTGCCTTCTTAAGCTTTTTTTTCCAAAAATTACTGTCTGTGGCAGCCCCAGAATATGATAGCTCTCCCTTTAGCTAATGGTGATGTGCTTTGTGTGGGTGTATTGCTGAAGTTGTTGTTCACCTTAGTCATCTGGAAGGATGATTAAAAAAAAGTAACTTGGCACTAATCAGAACTGAAATTCTTGCTGTGGCTGCTCCTGCCACTGGAACATTTCCAGCTTCAGATACCCCAGGTACACTGAAGCCAGGCTGGCACACAACGGATAACCAGTAACCAGTTAATGCACCACATGCACAGGAGGCTATGGAGAAACAAGACTGCTGTGTTTATTCTTTAAATGAGCAGGCCATGGTCAGCAGAGCTCTGAGGTCAAAACACTTGACATGGACTTTAAAAAAAAAAAGTTGAATTAAATACAGCGAAGATGTGCCATATTACTTCCCATCTTAGCACAGTATTGAGGGAATCTACGTAAATTTTTAAAAATTACAAGAAATTCAGTTACATTTATCACTATCCCTTGTGAAGGAGATAAAAACTTGGACCTGTATAAGGATGGCCACCTCAGATGTGAAATAGTATAATTCTGAACCATCTAATGGTTCAAAAGTTAAAATATCCTTTATATGGACAAACAAAAAAAAAACAGATTTGAGAGGACTGAGGACAGCCTGAAAACATCATCTCTCCATGCAAGTGTTGCAATAGGCTGTTTTCTGAAGAAATACATGAGGAAAAGGAGAGAACCTGGGTTACTGTTTTTCACTACTTTTTTAGACACATACTTTAAAAACGTATTTAGCCCTCTAACTTTAGGTATTTCAGCCCACCAAACTCGCATCCTGGCTATTTATAAATTGGTAGCTATTAATTGCTACATGGAGAAAAGTAGAGCACATACTTCACCAATAGCTTTCCTCTTTGTTTATATGTGGAGGTTAATGTTGGACTGTACCAGCACCTCTCTTAAATGTCACAAGGAAACTTATTTTCTAAACTGAAAAGATACAGGTGAAGAAAGCTCGTTTCAGACAGGATTACAGTCTGAAATGAGTTAGTCTGTTAGAGAGACAAATCTTGGATTCTGCCTCCAGAGATTCAGATTGGTGTTTTCAAGGAGTCTAACCATTTTCCTTTCAAAAAAACTCAGCTGTAAAGGAATACCACACTTATTTCAAATTACAATAGGCAGTACTACAGCATCAAGAGATTCCTGTCTGGAAGGACCCTGCTAGTGCTTGTTGGCATTTGAAGCACACTTGACAGTTGTGGTAGAGGTACTTTAAGAGGATGTGCAATTTAGTTCACAGCCTAAATACCCAAAAGTCACAGCAGCAAAACAGCTCATTCATGTGGGAGTTCTTCAGTGGGGATGGGGAGATGAGCCATAATAGGGGGCTTGTGGGTGTGTAATTTTGTAACTAAAATCCTGAAGGGTAGGGTAGGAGACCTACACATAGTAAATAAGTATATCTCTTGTTCAAACCAAGCAGTAGAGGATAATGTATAAGAATAGTCTTTGCAACTATATAATCTGTAGATAAGGCACTACAGCTTCGTCAGCACAGGTTCTTTTGTAAGCAGACTTCTAATGGGAATGCCTTTCCTCATTTTTGCTACAATTCTATTTTGCAATCATGAAGTATATTCTCTTTCACTACTGCGCTAGACTCCTAGTTAGTCTATGTACTAAATAGATTCAACTCTTAGAGGATAAATAAAATACTTACATGTCTCTCCTACTTTTTTGCTGCTCCATCAGAGGCAGGCTCAGGAACATTATTAACGGTGAAGCCCATTTAGACCATGACAGTGTATTCATCTCACTTTTGTCCTCTCCTCCCTCCAATTACCAATTATTTTTCCTTAGAAGTTCTGTAGCTCTGACTGCTGCTCTTGGTACATATCAAATCACAGTCACAGGTAACACACAAGTAGCCTTGTTACCTGTGAGTACAGGTCACGATGATCTGGTTTGCAAGGCCCTGGTTGAAGGTCAGATGTACTTCAGTGTATGAATGGAAGCTTGAACTGGAATACAAAGTACTTGTAAGTTCAGCCTTACAAACTACACAACCTTGAACTGAGTTTTCAAGATTTAAAAGGTTAAGTTCATCTGTCCTGCCTTTCCTTTATTCCCCCTTTTTCTGATTAAACCATATCTGATGCATTCCTTAAGCGATGGACTAAAAATACCCAAACAAACTCAGACAAGAGTGACAGAAATCTATAAGCTTTCTTGTAAGCTTCATGTGATCACATACAGAAGCTCATGGTGTCTTCTCCTGTATCCACTTTTCATATTCAGTGGCATTTTACTAGCAGAAAAAATACAAATAACAGAAGACATTAAAAAAAACAAACAGAAAAAAGAGAGAACACCCTGCACTTATTGGAAGGAGTAGTTTTAATTTTCATTCTACACTACTGCTTTTAACCTGTGCTCACCGTTGCTTGAAGGGGGTTTTTTGGGTTTTTTTTTGTGGGTTTTTTTTTTTTTTTAAATTACATCTGGATGCTTCAGCTAAACATAAATATAAAAGGTAAGTATCTCCAGAAAATACCAATGGTAAAAATACTGTGTCCATGAAAAAAAGGGGGAATTCAGACCTTAAGACTTTTTTTTATTGGAGAGGATACTCGAAGTGTAGAAGAAGCATAGTATTTAACTCCTGTGAGGATATTTCAAGACCAGTAGACAGCTTTTCATGATTTCCCAATCTTAACAATGAGCTTGTTGCAAAACGTATAAGGGAAAAACAGTCCCTGCAATATGTTTTTTTCCACATATGGTTTTTGTTTGTTGTTTTGTTTCAGTTTTGGTTTTTTTTTTTTTTTTTAAGAGTAAGCTACAGAATAATGTTAATAAGTTAATAGCAGGCTGACTGTTACTCAGAATACATTCTCAGAGCTGTGTATTAATGCAATGAGATACCGACCCTCCTGTTGCCTTCAGAAAGTGAAAATATTAACACTACTCTGAAAAGAATTAAGGTATTCATGCTATTAACTTCTAAACCTCAGGAAGCTGCAGTAGACAGGGATTAGTTCAGTGCAATAAGCACCTCGCTTCTGACTGGCGGATGTTATAACCACATCAGAGCAGTCTGAAATAAATCCACTGGAGTCTAGAAGAACTTATTTTCAGAAATGCTGCATACTTGCAAAGGGAATGTCTGGACTGTAAAAAGCAAGTAAATAAAAGTTACAGACTCAACTTTTTCTATTGGAATAAAATGTAAATAACTGAAGCCACTGCTGTGTTTAAAATAAACCCAACCAAACAATACCATTATTTATTAAATATTGGTATAATAAAGTAAAATTCATTTAAAGCAGGTAGTTTCATAAGTTTTAGAAATTATTTCTCTACAAAATTTTCATAAGCTCTATTATCTATATTTTATTTAATAGTGTTTCTTTTTGTTTATTTAAACAGACCTGAGACATTTCTGGTGGCAAGAGTAGATTGACACAAGAAAATATCTGTGAGTTAACATAAAGGCAAAAAATCCACCCAGTTGAGACACACAACAGATGAGTTTGAAGACTTCCATCTGGAACACTGCTTGCTTGCATTGAAGTACTAAGTACATTTGAAATCATGGCACTTTGTGCTAGTACTTAATTCTGCAGAGAAAGATCTGAACAGGGTTATACTTTCCAGAGTAAAGTCACAAATACCATGACTTGCACTATCTGGCCTGATGTGCAGTCTCATTCATGGACTCCCTGCGTGGTATTGCACAGGAATTCTTAGGATGGGAGGGGTGCAGATGGCATGAAGGGTGTCCCAAAGAAGTAAAAACACTGGGAACAGTCTACTGTTCTTTCTTCTGCTACCAACAGAGGTTGGCTGGAAAAAAAATAACCCAAACAATTCAAGTGAATGACAGAAGTTTCTATTCTGATTTGTGGAAACTGTGATGACCCAAGTGCCATGTGACATTAGATGGCTTCTAAAACAAGTGACAAAAAGTCATGTGTAAAAAGCAGCCAATTTGGGAATGCTAAGAGTTACACCAGCCATGCTGGTACCTATGGTATCATTTCACAGTAACACCCTTAGTTTGTTTTAAGACATTTTGTGTAACAATCCCTAAGGTATCTATTTAATTCTTCATTTAAAGAAGGGTTTCTGTTCCCATATTAAGGTGCTGGGCAAACTAATATGTACAAAAAGAGGGGTAAAAAGTACCTTGTTTTTTGGTACTTTGGCAGTCTGCTTGTAGTCATTTTCATCAAACATATTATCAAACTTCCATCACATACTTGACCAGGTGAGAGAGGTATTGTAAACTTAAAACTTCAAAAAGCAAAAGAGATTTGCATTTGGCACAGACTAGGCTTTCACAGAATATACTATCTCTGTGAAAATGTTTCCAGAAAATCTAGCACAATTTACAGGGAAGGGAAAAGGGCAGGGGAAAGGAAAAGGGCAGGGGAAGGTGCAGGGGGAGAGGGTGATTTTGTTGCAGAAACACATTTATGCTGCTTTGAAGGGGTTCTTCTGGGGATATCAGTGTGTTTTTCTCCACTGTCAAATTGGAGGATAACTTTATACAAACTTGACCAACAAAGAAAAATGGATGAGATGATTCCTATGATTTTGGAGAAAGTTTAGTCACTGTATCTCTTGTCAGGTTAAATCACTCTTATACAACAGTCTACAGGAAAATCATTCTTAAAACAGCTGATCAAATAGGCACTTAGTGGAGGAGAGAAATGGACACTTCTCAAGACTCAAGCTCATAGCAAGCAATACCAACATAATACACTCTTAGTAGATATATTGCAGTACCATTATCAGTACAGAAATTAAACAAGTACTTCTTAATGTCTTACCTGAAAGTATTTACAAATATATGTACAGAAACAGAAATCCATATAAATATTCAAAGTTTATTTCTTGAAAAAATCCAAAGCTTTTTTTTTTTTTAAATTATACATTTAAAGTGTTTTCAGGTATTCACTAACATACCAGCTGTATTTCTAAAGATTTCTATTGTTCAGCGAATCTGTCATGGCATCAATATCAGCTGTTGTAGTGACATTCCGAAAACGCAACTGAAAGTTTTTTCCATCCTGCAGAGAAAGATTCCTCCTAATTTCAACGCAGGCAGTGGCAGGATACTGCTCTTTTAAAACAAAGAACACCAGAGTCAGTCTCTGACCTCAGGCAGCTACTGAGGCGTCAATGGCCACGCCTTCCAAACGCAATAGAGCTTTGTGCAGTGTAGCAAGAGCTCACTACAGCCGAGCTGTGTCTGCAGAACACAGCCAGGACTCAAAAGACATCAATGGGGACAACTGGTGATCTGTCCATCCAGGTGTCCATGGCCTATACACTAATGGGCCCTACAGGAAAACAGTGCGTTGAACACAGGTACTGGAGGATGCCTACTGTTCTGGAAAGAAGGAAGGAAAAAAAGCAAAGGAGAGCAGAAGCATGCATAGTAAACTCTCTGCCAGGCTACAAGAAGGAAGAGCACAGAGGAAAGAGCATATAAGGATCATTTCAGAAAGGACACAAGTCTAAGACTCCGTTGGGACTTTATGAGAGATTCATCAGGGTGCTTTTAAGAAAGAACAGAAATCGTTACATTTTCCACGGGGCATCCCAGGAAACTAACTTGTCAGACATCACTGGCAGAAAAATTCCCAGCAACAGAGAGCCTAAACACTCCTAGATGTCCTACCTGGGTTCTCCACAGGTCACTAAAGTGGAGGACAGTAGTTCTTATGAAGAGGGATTTAAAATAAAAGGAGTTGGAATGAAAGCAGAGGCACCTGTTGGAACAGCAGCTTTCAACAGAGGTGGTGCAGGCAGCTTGTGAACAGCAGCCTCTCAGACAGCTGCAGTAAGAAGGGCAGGAGCTTTCCTGTCAACATCCTTTGTGTAGTCCATTTGAAACTGAAGTTTCAGCTAACTAGTTAGTATGTTATAACAAAAGAATCAGTAGTCTGAATGCTGAGAAAGTTCAGAAATTCCTTAAATTAAAGAAAAAATAAAATAATGAGGTCACACCCGACCTATCAAAATTAATTATAATTTGAGGAAAATTCTTAGCTCTATTTTATATTTTGTGTATTTTATAAAGCTGATGATACACTAATCAATTCTCTTATTGACTGCTGGAAAGAAAAACACCTTAAAGAAAGCAAAAACCAGAGTGGCCATGAAATCACAATGCTGTCGAGAGAATTGGCATAGTCTCTTCTACTCCTCTCAATTGAAAAAAAATAAAAAAGGAATATGTTTCAGGATGACAGAATACCTTTAAATAAAGCATTTATTACTGTACTTAGTCAAAATCTGCAAGATAAAGTTCCAGCAATTAAAAAAAAAGTTTACTTTGAATATGTACCATAAATACAAACTCCTTTGATGATTAATTCCATTGCATAATTGTGGATCTTAAGAGATACAGTCAATAAGACCAAAAAGACATGCTTTGTGCAAATTATGATTCCTCATGACTTGCATAGACCCCTGACCCCTGAAAGCCATGCAGATTATAGTTTTTATGAAATGAGCATGACATGCTTGTTTTATTTCATCCATAGTTTTCATCTCCACCAAGACTAATCACTGTCTGTTGAAGAATAATTTATTCTTGTGTCACACCCTTTTGTTATTCTTTGTAGGTGAGTCATCAAGGGAGAGTAGCTCTCTTGAATATTTGCTTAATCAACATAGCAAACTTGCTGGAGTCAAGAAAGCATGATGTAACCATGAGGCAGAGATAAAACCTGGACAAAATTCAAAGCAAAATAAATTCTTGATTGATTTGTGATTAAGGAGGCATTAATAGAACAAAGTTTTCGAGAGAATCAAGTGCCAAGGACAGATGTTAGATCATGTGCCCTGGAGTTAAAGACTATCATCCCAAGAACCTCAGCTAAAGCTACAAAAGTACACTATTATCAAACAATGTATTTTAAATCAGAGAGATACACAGAAACACTGGGTTTATGAAAGAGCTAATTCTTCAAGAGGAAAATAAAAAATCTGCTAAGATTTATGATAGGAGTGAAAACTCTCCTGTACTGCCACCTGCTTTAAAGACATGCCACACAAATGGATGCATTAATATGTGCACATTAATTTCCCATATCCTTTATTGTTAGCTACAAATCATAGCAAAAATAAGGACTTAGTACTTGATAAGGACTAATTACTGCCATCTCTCTTGCTTTGTTCATAGCTACGCCCTGTCCAGAAGATGCCAGGCAGAACATTACTTTGAAATGCTGGGCAGTCTGCATTTTCGGTAAGTCTCTTCCATGATTCACAGAAGAAAAAGTTTTCAAAATATCTGACAGCTGCCCAAGCAATTTCTTTTTGATTATTATTATTAATATTATTATTACTATTACTATCACAGTAAAACAGCATAATAATTTAAGAGGTGAAATGATCAGTCTTCAATTAGGACCAAAAACTAATAAGGATGATATCTGGTAGAAAGCAAAGAGGGGCCTTTTTAAAAAAATCACTCTTGTCTACTTTCACAGTGGCTGTAAGATTATCAGACATGTTCTCTAGTGCACTCAGTCTAACAAAGATCTGTTTCTTTATATCAAAATACTGATCTTGAGATTGTCAGGTTTTATACTGTATATATAATCCAAGTAATCCTTTGGGGAAACAAATGCTTTTCTCTGGAACACAACCAGAGAGAGTAGCGCTCACAGCAATAGGGAAACATGAAGAAAAACATGGGAAAAATATTTAATATGAGACTGTTAACAAAAAAAAAAAAAAAGAATCAGTGCAACAACAACAGAAATACTGCATGGCTTTGCTCAAAAAAATCTCTGTTTCTCATATATTCAAAACTAGACCCAGGAGGAAACAGAGGAGGGACGAACATTTCAGAATGTCTGATAAAGTTCTAAAATAAAATATTGCAAGAGCCAGAAAAGATAGTACAACAGTCCATTTAGACTACAAAAGGTGAAGACAGAGCTAGAATATTACTGACCAACAGTTTATAAGAAACAAACAGCCAGACTCTGGAAATTCCAGTCAATTGTGCAAAGAAGGAAAAAATGAAATCCAGATACTTAGAGAGCAGAATGTGTCAGCTTCATTTCCCAAAACATGATCCTGCAAATAATTTAGCTTAAGGAAAAAAAAATCCAAGCAACGTCTGGTTCTGTCCATCAGCAAATACTTTTCCTACAGATTATCCCCTTCTAACTTAAATGAAAAACAGTCATCTTTTTTCCCCACTACCACTGAAGTTTTAAAGGGGTGAGTAATATGTAGTAGATACATGGTATTTTGTGGGTTTAGAACACTGTGCAATCACTAACTAATTCTCAGAACAACCCTGTAAAGGTAAATAAATAGACACAAATAAGAAGAATATCTTTACTGTCATTAAATTAAGCATGGAAAGGGAGGGATCACCAAGTTTCCTCTTGCTCTGGGACAAACACAGTACATGCAGTTACTGCTCTTCCTTTTAAAACAATCAGCCATTTGGAATTTCTGGTGTCTGTAATGGCTTTCTGCCTCACCTCAACTGGAATTCATGCCAAGAATCTTATATGTTAAAAAGGTTCAAATAATCCTGCTATAATTCTCAAAAGCTGCCCACCACAAACAACAACAACTAGATTGCAGCTTTAGAGGCTAAAGGATATTAAAGTCCCATGTGTTTCTGCTCATGTTCTGCAGCTACGCCAGGATAAAGCTCTGTAATAGATCATATACATTGCATCTGTGACCCAAAAGGAAAGCACTATATCTTTTATTTGTGTTCAGCTTCAATATACTGATTTTGCTTTTTCCAAAGGAATTTAATTTTTTTTTTTCTCTGTGTATGGAATTCACCCATCACCAATCAGTTCACAAACTTTAATGAAGGGGAAAATCAGACCGCTTTTAATTTTTTTTTCCACATTATAAACATGTATGTTCTGGAATAGTTAAAAATGCCCTTTACAATACTCATAAAACCTTTTCAACAGGGCCACAGGGCACTAGTTCAACTCTCATTCATCCACAGAACACTTGGAAATTGCTGTACTAAAATCTGCACTGAGTTTTTTAATAAAAGTAGAAATTCATTCTGTACTGGTAACTTCAGCTTTCATCTAAAAATTCACTAAGAAGACGTGTAGGAATGGTAACTTTATTTATACCAGCTTGTACTTTCATACCAACCACTGGAGCACAGACAACAGATGATCAGGCACAAAAATAAGGTAGTTAAGTTACCTGATCTGGCATGAAGCTTGCTGGTAAAAAATGAACACGTCAGATATTCTGAGCAACTCCTAAAAACGAATACAGATATTTCCTTCTGTTTCCTTCCTCTCCTTCTTTCTCCCTTTCCCTCTTCCTTTCTCTTCCCTCTCCACTCTATGAGGCTCTTGAAGTTGAATTAACTGTGTTGCTAAACAGCAGTCCAGGACCCAACTGAAAGTTCATTGTAATGATAACATTCAGCCATTGCTTATTAGGGTTCCTTACTTCAAAG
Source organism: Oxyruncus cristatus (assembly GCA_013399855.1). Lineage (NCBI taxonomy): Eukaryota > Metazoa > Chordata > Aves > Passeriformes > Cotingidae > Oxyruncus > Oxyruncus cristatus. Next base: position 50,401 of record VXAY01003883.1, read on the forward strand.
ACAGCGTAGTAGATTCAGGGTATTTATCATCAAATTAGAAGACATTATGGGTCCAATTGTTCTAGTGGATCTGATAACTTAGTTTGTAGGTTATATTAGTATGACAGAGAACTTAAAAAGAATGCTAGTATTGGCAGTGCCTTGTTTGGTTGGGAAAAAAATAGGTAAGAGTAAGGTTCTGATACACAAGAAATAACTTTACTTTCAAATTTAGCAACAGGAATCCAGGAAAAGCCTAAGGATTCAAATGAAAATGATAAATGGAGGACAAAAGATAAAATGATTTGAGGAAAAATGATTGCAAACCCTCATCTAGTCAACTAATATAAATTATGTGATCTTCATTAGTCTACTACTAAGAACAGTATTTTTTGGCAGCAACTATTGATCAAGCAAAAACAATAATTACTTTTTTCATGTCACTCAGAAATATTCTATCTTCTAAAATCAAACTGAACCCTCTCAGCAGTCCCGTAGAAATTGCAGTTTCCAAGTGTTTTAGGACTGCACTTTACTTTTTTTTATTTTTAAATCACTTTGACAAAAAAACCGGGCACCAAAAAAAGTGAACAAAAATGGTGGTATTATTTTTCAGTTCACTGAGTTTTCAATTTATATGTTTTAATTAAAATTTGAACATACTGTCAGGCTTGCAAAAAAATATTTCTTGGAACATGACCTACAAAAGAACTGTACTCTCTGTCCTTTGCAATATTTTTTTCCTTCAGTGTTCATTTTATTTCAGCCAAATGAGAAGTAATGTTTTTGTAAGACTTAAAAAAAAATAATCACTAAATGAAGAAGATTTTGATTTATATTGAAAAATTACATGATTATATTGCAATGACTTCATAATCATAACCAATTATCATAATCATAAATTGTTTACCACTTATTAGATTTGCTAATTAGGGTATTGCAAGGTCTTTTTGTTTCTGCACAGAAAATTTTATGCATGAAATGCAGCAGCACTGAAAGCAAAACACTTGGGTTAGTATCACTAATGAGTGTAGCAATGTTAAAATGTCCATACATTCACTCTGGTCACAAAGGTCTCAGTTTATCTAGATCAATTGTTTTTCTGAATTTCTGTTAAAATGCCAAAGAGAGGTTAGCAGACCACTAGAGTGAACATAACTAAGTTAAGCTTCAAAGCCATTTATTCTCTTTTAAGGAAAGAAGAGTATCAAAACATTCAGTTATGTGTTCTTCTCTGCTCAAATATTTTGTTTTCTCTTTTAAGTTGCCATAAGACTCTGGCTGTAGGCAAGAAGAAGAAACAGTAGTGGCACAAGGGAACTCCTGAACATAAGACATTTGCAAATTACTATTACTGTATCTTAGAACAACCAGAACGAACTACATTCAGACAGTTTTCAAATGCCATGTAAAAAAAAAAGGTTACTGAAGAGGAGGGTATTTCAGGAGATTGTATAAGGGCTCACAGGGAAAAGCTAAAGGTACCCTCATACAATCTATTGTTGCTTATGGCCAGGAACAATCCAACATAAAATCTGAAGAAACAGCTACTTGCAAAATAGTAATATGACACACTGGAATTTCAGCAAAACTCAACTTGGCCATCAGCACTTGAGAGTTCTCCGGAAAAACCTCTCCTCACAGTGTCAAATTCTGCCAAGGAAGCTTGGCTTTACAGGGTATTCCACAGCAAAGTAGCACAACCCCGAAGGCAAAAACTTAACCGTAAGCTCCACATAAATCTCACTTTTATCATTAGATTTTTAAGTACTGTGGAATCCTCAGGAACTCTAAATCTATGGGTACACAAAAGGAGTGTTTTTGTGTCAAAGCACAACACTGCGTTATGGCTGGACTCGGGATCACCCTCCCCTTATCTGTGCCAGCCTTAGTTATTACACTGGTTTAATTGTGACTGTTCATTTGCTACATCACGCTAATTAATCATGGGGCAGAATTAATTCAGTGCCAACCCCTTTCAGAATCAACCCCTTTCTCCAGGCACTTGCAGCCTCATACAGTCAGCCCTGCAAGAGGTAGAATTCCCTCCTCCTTTACTGAAGGCTACCAGTGAGAACTCCAAAGGACTGTGCACAAACTTGGAGTGTAACATAAAGACAGAGAAGAGCTAGATTGGCACATGTGAAAAGCAAAGGGATGAAGGGCAGCAACAATAAATTAGAAACTGCAAGAGGGCAGAAAGAAAGGGCTAATGAAAGCTGAGGACACACACTGTGTTTAGTAAAGCTCTAAGAAGGACAGAAGAGAATGAGCTGTGGGCACAGAAAACAAAGAAGCAGAAAAGCCTACCCAGAGGCAAACTCTAAAACTCAATAAACATCTGCTGATTGAGCCTTGAGGCCTTAAATACAACTATTATGAGCAGGAGAAAAAGGACTGTCAGCAGTTTTGCTAACCATTTATCTTTAAATATACAAATAGGAGACCCCATGGTCTACAAATCCTCTGTGTTAAGGTCACCTTTTTTAAAAATTGATTTTCTCAAAGTTGCTAGATCACATTGTGTCTTCAAGCAATGCCATCAAATACACAATAAATGTGCAAAAACATGCAAAACACTGTCATTCTTAAAAAGTAAAACTGTCCAAACTCAGCCTACCATTAAAATCCTCTAAAAATCTTTTTTTTTATAAAAAGTTTTAAAATTATAATTATATAACCATGCTCCAACAAGACACATTCCTCTCTGCAAGACCAAGACAGGCACCTGCAATTGAGTTATCAGTTTGACTAACAAGGTTTTGACAATGCATGGTAATATAATGTAATTAATAAATTGCGATGTAAGTTCTTATACACTACAATGACAGAATTGCATCAATAATGGTGCACAGCTTATTTCAGCTTCTTAAATGAAATGTACTATAAAGTACAAAGCATCACTGTCATGGCAATGGTACTGTATATTACTGGCATTTCAAATTCAACACAAAGCTTACTGTCAGTTGTTCTATTTATGTCTTCTGTACAAAAGACACTTCATTTAAATAAGTAATACTCACTAAATCTTGTCAGTGTGGTCCTTTAACCATTCCAGGATAAGTCAGATAGATAATTTAAGGCTACCAACTGTTCGCAATTCCCATTCAGACAAATAAACAGTGCAGCTTTAGACACAACCCAGTTTGATAGGAAAAAATAACCTAGAAAATACTGAAAAACTGAACTATAGCTGGACTGTGAATTACTTCATTAACTCCGACAGACCACATAAATTCATTGTTTTAATTTCTCAGTAAAATCTCCTGTAGATTCAAAAAGGAATGCTTATTCAGTTGTTGGAATTAAACCCCTCTAAAATCATGAATTAACAATAATGGCAAATGTTCACAAATGAGAAACTCATGTAAGTTCTTACCATAAGTCTGAGGTTCATTTCCTCTAGACATCCTCCAACTTCTCCCTCCCTCTGTTCCAATGGATGGTAATTCCTGTTCTCAGCTTTTCCCACACTGAAGAGTAATTCCATCCTGATTGTGCCAAGCACCAGTGTGTTCACACAACCGTGATAGAACAGGGGCATTAAGAGACAGTCCCTTTCACGGCATAGGAGAAGATGATTACTAATTTTTGTTAATCCATTGGGAACTGTGCTTATAAACTGTGAATGAGCCAGAGTGTGTATGGATCTTAATCACTGTAGAATTTCCTGCTTCTCAGTAACTCTGTCCTGTTACTCACTGACAGTAACACATAGATATGCCAGATAGGTCTGTAATCCTCAGGGAACTTGATATAATGTAGCACTAAACAACCAGGACACCTGTACCCACATCAGGAATTATTCACATTCTTCTTTGATTGAATTTACTCTAAATGTGTCTCTGAAATCTAAGTTTAGATTCAAAGATGATTTAAGTGAACAAACTGAGCTGGATTCTGGATAAGCAGCAAACTCATTATCACTAGCAACTCCTACATTACTCTATTTAAAAAACCCCAAAATCTAAATTTAAACTTTCCTACTGGGATTTATTTCTGTAGTAGTGCTTTTTCAGATCCATATGAAGGCAGCATTATATGAGACAGAACATACATAATGTCAACATCTGGTAAGAACTAAAACTGCAAAATCCTTCCTTTGTTCTCTTGGAAGGAAAAATTCTTCCGTGAAAAGCCACAAAAACTTACTCTAAAAATTAGCAGAAAGGGCACAAAGAGGAACAGAGGAACAATTTTTTTCTTTTTTTTTTTTTAATTGGTAAAGGTCATGCTTTGTAGTATTTTGCCTTCTATTTTTTTTTTTCAGCAAAACCATGAAAAATCTACTGAATTCTAATAATTCCATTCAGCAGAATTAAATTAAACATTTAAATAAACTGACAGTTTCTGAGGTATATTAATTCCTTGTAAAGAATTAATCATGGTAGGATACTACTCTCCCTTTCCACTCCAAGACAGAGAAGTTTCTGACAGAATTAACTCAATAAATATTCTGCAAGTGAATATTTTGTTTATTCACAAAGAGTGAAGCCCTGGTGGGCTTCGTAATTTTTTTTTTTGCTTTTTGGTTCCAATATGTACCATGTTGGTAATCATCTTCAAAGGCATAACAGTTCATGCACTTATAGGAATATTATTTGATCACTCTCATGAGCACAAGATGGTTACGTTTCAGATCCAGAGAGTAGAAAGGAGGCCAAAAATTATGATCACAACCATACACTTCACTCAAATATACCCTTGGAAAGTCCCAAGGGATAAAGTTCTGAAGGTAAAGAGGCCTAAGAAAGCTGGCGGACATGAAATTGAACATAAGCCAGCAACATGCTCTTGCTGCTAAAAAGGTGAACGGTATTCTGGGCTGGATTAGGCAAAGTTTTGACAGCAGATCAAGAGAGATCGTGATCCTTCTGTTCTTCTCAAAACTGATGATGCCACAAGTGGAGTGCTGGGTCCAGTTCTGGGCTCCCCAGCACAAAACAGACATGGACATACTGGAGAGAGAGTCTGGCAAAGGGACACTAAGATGATGAATGGCCTTGAGCACCCCTCCTATGACAAAAGGCTGAGAAAGCTGGAACTGTTCACTTGGGAGAAGAGAAGGCTCAGGGGGATCTCATCAATGAGCATAAATGCCTGAAGGGAAGGTATAAACAGGACAGAGACAGGTTCTTTCCAGTGGTGCCCAGTGACAGGATCAGGGGCAATGGGCACACAGTGAAACACAGGAGGTTCCTCCTGAACATCAGGAAACACTTTCCCTCTGAGGGTGTCCAAGCACTGGCACAGATTACTCAGGGAGGTGGTGGAGTATCCATCTTTAGAGATGTTCAAAAGCCATCTGGGCTTTTTACAGTCTTGGGCCTCTGGCTCTAGTTGACTCCACTTGTGCAGGGGCTTAGATCAGGTGACAACTAGAGATTCCTGCCAGCCTCCACCATTCTGTGATTCTATAATGGGAACTGAAATCTCATTACTGAAGAATATGATTATATAACATTCTGAATGAGATGTGACACTTACCTATACCTCATTGACATGAATTATTATGTTTAAAACTGCTTAAATGATCTATAAAAAGCAATTCAGTGTAACACATACTACAGAAATACAGAAGGTAAAGAAATTCTCCCAGGAAAGGAGAAAACCTACCTTCACAAAAAGCAATTAGCATATTTATTTCCATTGCAGAAGGGGTAGGTATTGAAGTTGAACCCCATGGAGTTCCACGAAGTAAGATAATTATGGGTATTTATAGATATTCAGCCCTACAGACAGAATCTGTAAGCTTTAAAAAGCACGAAAAAAAGTTTTGTGTTTTGCAGATCTCTCTCACAAAGTAACTAAATTAATATAGATCTCCATATCATTACGACTTGACTCTAATCAATCAATACACTTTTTTCTACTTTGCCTCATAGAAAAGATACACATCAGTGGAACAGAAGAGTTAAAGAGATTCAATCCATTCTTTAATCCAACATCTCATAAGACAGAGGAAAAGCCTAACTGAAAATATTGTTAGCAATTTTTTTCCTTTACATATAGCAGCCACCTACATGCTTCAGGCAGAGAGAAATTTTTCCCTCAAAGATTTAATTTAGTTACATATTTCATTGAAAGAAATTGCATGCTTGTTTTAGAATGGGCCAGACCCTCCATGAGGTGAGTTATACCTGGCATAACATTGACTTGTAGGAGGGATGAGGGAGTCATCTGTTCCTACAGGAATAAGATTACAATATATAAAAGGAAAGAAATGCCTGATGAACATGTAGACCACCATGAGTTTGAATAAAAAGAACCAAGGACATCTGCAAAACAGTTTAAATAAAAAGAACCACCTCAGCCAGTAAACCAGGTAACATCAGTATCAGTAACTTGAAAAAAATTATACTGTACTGTGCTGTGCAGTGCATAAAAAAAAAGGAAAAAAGAGATTGATGAGTGGAAAAATGAACTTATCTCATGCAGATGTTATGTAAAACAAATATGTTTTATGTCTAATGTAAAAAAGAAAAAAAGGGTAAAGCATGTAGAACAGCAAAGGACCGTTCTCAGTACACCATTCTAAAGTGGGTATCTAGTCTTTCCTGCAAATGACAATAACCACCTTGGTTTCTGCATGTGGCTGCAAAAGGCATCTCAAGCACAGAAATCTGGGTAAAGGAAGCATGTTACAGCTGATTTGCTCCTTGAGGAATGGCACTGTGTTACAGCTAACAGCAAACCAGATTCTCCTACCTAAAACCTTAAGGATAAGCAAGCTGTGGAATTTAGATAGAATGGAAAGGTCAAAAGATTATGAAACTAGATGCATTCAGCCCCCTGAAGGATAGGAAGCAAAAGAGCACAGTTTTGGGTTAGGATTATCACAGCCTATTCTAGATGAAGGTCAGATAACATAATGTCTTTGCAAGCAAATGGTACATTTGGGTTTATAGTCTGCAAAGGATAGACTTCTCAAGATAGACACTTGTGTTGTTTTACACCAGCTACAGCCAAAGTTCTTTAAAAGACAGTTCAGAAGGACATGGAGTCACCAGTGAAATAGTTTTGGACTTATCACACTGCACAGTAACCATCTTGCATTTCTCTGTCATTAGAATCATGAATCACAGTTCTGTGTTGACAATTATAATTCTATCACTGTGACAAAACAATTTACTTTTTTGGAAACATTTCAGAAAGTTGCTCTGGCAGATCAGAAGTTAAGAGGTGCTGTTATGAACCTAGGAAACACTGAAATAGCCTCACATTTTAAAATGTATAAATGGCCTATTTTTAAAACAGTATTGCATTTCAGTTATCAGCAGATGGCTATAATCCTGATGCAAATTTTTACTAGTGATATCCTCATAATCTACAATAAAATCCAGCTTCTGAAGTATTTCCAAAATTCTCCAAAGGTTATTGGTTGTAATTTGCAAAATTCAGCATGCACCCAATAATACTGCAAACAACCAGGTATTAAATTTTTATACATAGGTGGGGTGAATCTAAGCATACTGAAAAAAAACACTTCTTTCAATATATCTTTACATTTGGCAGGGCTGAAAAGATTTCTGTCAATATTTTAATTCCAGTGACAAATTTTCATCTATAATTACAACACAGTGGGAATATGTAAGCCAATTTGCAGAGTCTTAATGAATATTTCTATTCATTAGAGATAGTAAAAATCCTTATCTTCAGAAAATATACAACATCCCTATAGACAGTTCATTTACATGGAAAATCCTGACTTCGAATTGAGTAATGAACACAGCCACCAGTGTCAAAACGCTATCTTTATCAGTATCAGATACCCACACCAAACCTCCAACCTTCTATCACAGAGAATCTTTGAAATCAGAGATCATCACATATCCCTAGAGAGCACATAAGTTGGTATATTATTATTACATGTAACAGAAAGGTTCAAGTAAGCTTTTCCATGCTATTTAGGAAGCAGAAATTCCCATCACAAATAAAACCTGCACCTTACAATGTCATAAAGACAATAAAACTTAAACATAAGGAAAATACCCAGAAGTGACATGAACACATTTCCTTTTCAATCATATATCAAAGTACTCAGAGCTCAGAACAAAAATGTAATGACACCCCACCACAGGTGTCCAATCCAATTTGTGTCCTCTCTTCACACATACATGCAACATAGAAACTTCTGCCTTTGCAAATATTACCCCTACAATCTATGGATTCTTCTTTCAGAAGCTTTTGTTTATGTGTTCCTTTACAGACTACAAAACCGTAGATTGTAGAGGAACACACAAAAGTAACTTCTGAAAGAAGAATCTTTTAATTGTTCCCACACATGTTCTGATATGTCCAAGCCTGATCAAAGGCAAAACCACATTTTACTTTTCCATCACAAGTTTTTTATCTATGAATAAAACCTACAACTCTAAGAGCAATTAGGCAATCCAATACATTGTTAATGGTACTTTCACAGCACACATTTGTCCTAACTGATTTTCACCCCATGAGGCATTTTTCAAACATGATTTTTTAGGTGCAAGGAGTATTAAAATATCAGACAGCTAAGTTACATAATCTTTTTTTTTTTTTTTTTTTTTTTTTTTTTTTCATTAGGAGGCTGCAGAAGAGCATTATCAGTGCTGACAGTGTCTGGGCATTTTGACTAATCTTTTTGTAGCGCTTCAATTTAATAATATCCAAGCCTGGAACACATTCTGTGCCTGATAAGCAGCTCACACAAATCCAGAAAAAAACCATTTTACTTGAAATCACTACATTCTTTACACTGGAAATACCATGCACACTGTAAATTATATGCATTGATCATGCCAGAACACCCTCAGCTTGACCATGGATTCATGTCCATGTGGCTATCCCATATTCTTAAATCAGCAGTACATCTCACTGCTAACTGATAACATACCACCGAATCTGCCTATTAAAAAATTACAGATGTCCAACAGAATCCAGAAAAGCTAACCTTCCCCTTTCAAAGTATGCTTTCACATATATAATTTAACATATTATTTCAAAAGAAACTATAAAAATATGTGGTATTTTTCAAAAAGATAAATAATCCATAGCAAATCCAGGAAATGGAGCAGAAGTGTATCCAATTTAAAGCTGCATTCAGACTTGATGGTGACTACCCAGGAGCATGTCCATTAAAGTTTCTACTGAAATATTTTCTTCAAGTTAGTATAGATGCATCAAAGTAACTGAGACACACACTGACTCCTTAAATTACGTAATTATATTTCACATCTAATGACTCATGACTGCTTGGGAAAATGTCAGGTTTGAAAGAGTGACTAGTACTTCATAATGCCCATTTGAACCAGAAAAGAGGAGAGAGTTCACACTTTGCCTCAGCATCTCTGATGCAAGAAGGCTGAGAACTCTTGTAAGGCTACAGTGTTATTGCTACCTCCAGATGGAAGCTTTATCGAACTCTCTGCTAGACTCCATTTAAGAAAGTTTCTCCTTGAGATACTTTGATTTAAGCATACTGGGTTGCTATGCTCACTTCTCTAAGACTTTAGCAGTTCACAAACACTGTCCACCTTTTTGGTTTGTCTGGTTTTACCAAAGAAATCAGTTATGAAACCTTTCCAAGGTTAAAGTAATTTTAAAATATGCCATATTTGGTGTTGGATAACCACATTCCACTCTTCTCTATTGCAAGGCTGCAGTATTTTAAAGGATTAACAATGAGGATTTATCACACTTCCCAAAATACCTCCTGACTGGGGAAAGAGTACCTTCTCTGTTGGTAAGGTGCAGTGCAGCCTACTATGTTACAACTTGCATACACCTTTGACACTGACAGCCAAGGCTATACCCCGTATCAGAGATGGAATTGCAGTAGAGTATGGTGTTTATCTGCTCATGAGAAGTATTAGAAATACACTGTCACATTTGTTGCATGCCCAGAGACCATTCAAGAAGCAGTCGCATTACTAAGGTGACATTTACTCACTGGTTTTCTTAGTGGGGAGACTACCAACGCCAGGATGATAAAGCAAATGTTTGAGATCTAATCCTAGCCTTGAACACAACAAAAAACCTTTTTCCCATTCCATCAGTGCTCTTTCCTCACATGTATGTACAGTAACAACACAAGCTCGTGCTTGTTCCAAAAGAACAAGCACACACACAGGAAAGTACCTCAGGGTGGGGATAGCCAGTGGTGAACTCTTCCTCTGCCAGCAAGGCTTTGCCTGATATCCTGCTCTTCTGCTGGTTACCCACCCTTCCCCACAGCTCCCCTCAGACTTACTCACTGGACTAATGTATCTAACTTCAAGCCATGCTGTCCCTTTTATTTCTGTAATTCTTCTTCTACAATATTTTTTCATCAGAGTGTATTTTCTAAGTAGAGCAACAGTGGAACACAAATCTTAAAATAATACCAAATCTTAAAAGAAAGTGCAATATTGTCCTACTGTAAAACTATTAAAAAGTCACAATTTATGCCTCTAAAACTTGGTTCTCTCTTCTTCACATCTGGTATTACATACAATAATTATTATGGAAGATTTTGTTAAAATCCTTCTTATGAACTCACTATTCTGCTTCCTACACAAATATAAACTTTAAAGCCTGTCTTTCCTTCCTCTCCCCAAAATTTTAAACATCCTATTGTTAAAAAACCCAAACAAATAAGTTAATAATTTCTCCACAACAAATAGTCCATCTGTTTGTTCCAGTCAATGTAAAGGGCTAAAGAATATGCAACTGTACCTAATGCGGTGAGCCAGGACATCAGTACCCTAAACACTTGACCTACAAACAGAAAGAAGAAGAAGGTATAAAGTATGCACCTAAAGCAGCGTGGCATCTTTTAATTTTGCTGTGCAGAAAATAATACAATCTTTCCAGAAGTTATACAACATCAACTCTTACAGCAAGTGCTAAAAGCACACAATGAACAATAACATTATACAAATCAGCTGCACCTAAAATGCTGAATGTATTGCAATACTATAATACCATTACAAAATCTCTTAGGCACAGTCTTACTACCTGCAAATTCACAAGGCTCATTTTAATGAAAATTATATCCAAGGACATAACTTGGCTTTTAATCCAAGGATACAATTTAGCCCTTAAGTATATAATTGAGAAAAATATCATTAGGCTCAGAACTTATATTTCCTTCATGTTCCTGCACTGCTAAATTTAACTGTCCCAGAACTAGGCATAGGCATAATGCTGGCCACATTTAGTCCAACAGGTGTACTAGGTCAGACCACAGATCTCCCTACTTCAGCACACCATCTACACAATGAATGGCAAGGGGAGCATATAAGAACAAAGATAGTATGTAGGGGATACATCCTCAGAATGCTAGAGTTTATCGACAGGTAATGTCTTTCAATTTTGAAGGAAATACAGATTAGACAATCCGGTTCCTTTCGAGATGAACACCTCTTTCTGCAGAATAACCAAATTAATATGTAAAAAGCATATATATTGATATAAAGTTTCATTTTTAAGGATCTACAAAACAGTCTACAGTTTTGGGCTCTGAACCTGCACATGTTTTCAGTAACATTCATAGTGTTAGCTTTAGAAATATACCTTAGGATTACATTAAAGGTTGTCAGAATTGTATGTGTAAAACATTGAAGGGATCTATGGAGCACTTTCCTAATTTGGGTATTAAGTTATGCATAGAAATTGCATCCTTGATCAAGTTTTAAAAGCAAGCTCTGTGAATCATGTTAAGCCAAAACAGTGACAGGTGAAGGCCCATTTCATAATAGCAGAACTGGGATTTTTTGGCCACTGTTACCTATTTACCAAAGGCTGTTGTACATTCTCATGGACTACAGCAACAGTCATCTGCAAATTCTAGATTTTACAGATTTGCCTGTTTTAATGCCTCTTATACATAAAAAACCCCAAACAATTCACCAAACCTAACACCCACCTTGCTATGTAAAAACAGTATTTCTTCTACTTCTCTCTGGAGTTGCAACACACAATCTACTATGCAAACAGCAGATTGGCTGATCTTTCTTTCTTTGGACAGAAGAAAGAGAAGCCTGAAGGCAAAGAAGAGCAGAAGACATGGGGTAACACGTACCGGGCACAGCTATCAATAAAGCAGCACATTGAACTCTGGAGTTATGGAACCACAGAGCATGAGTTTTTTGGAGGTCTGAGTGAAACAACAGAAATCAATTTTTTTTTGTCCTGCTTTCTGCATGACCTTTGGACAGGGGAGTAAATAAAGACTATCAAGATCTCTGTTTATTCAGACAGGAATTTAGGAACAGCAATTTCTACAATCACACTGTGTCTTGGAAAAAAAGATATGCCTTAATTCTTGCCCATTTCGCAAAGAGAGATGTAAATCTCAAGTTGAAAGTTTCAATACACATGGAATGAGTTGCAATCATTTAGTTTTCTATTCTGTCTAGTGCATCCAGTCAAGAATGTATTTACTATATCTTCAGGGCTGTGTAGGTTTCCTGTTTATTTAATAACAGTAGTTTCACGCCTAGAGCTCCATGCATTGAGATAAAGAGATCAAGGCACCTACACCAAACCCCACAGTGCAAAATCATAGTCTTTCTTGGTCTGTTAACTTACTTGCCATTCAGATATGTACAGTGGTAGCAGCCCACTGTAAAGTGAAAATTTGAGCTGACTGTAGAGAGAGAGGTGCAAGTGAAAACACACTAAGACAGCACTTATTTAAACACATTTCTATTGTAGCCAATTTCACATTTTTTCCATCATTTAAATGAACAAAATGCTACTGTCTTCCATTAATCAAAAATAAACATGGCATACAGAAGATATAGCCAGAAAGGAAGAAAAAGAAGAAAAGCATGCTGAAGGGGTGAGAAACACAGATAATATCAACCACAGGTACAGCCTTTACCCAGGCATTTCTACCTTCACTTACAGCAAACACAACAGTGTATCAGTCACCAATAGGAAAAGCAGCATAAAAAACAAGTGTGAAAATGACAGGGAGTTGGTTGAGAAAATAACAATTGCGGTGAGCAGCCAACTGCATCTCAGAGTACTTATGCATCTTCTTCCCTTTGAGAAATGGAATACAACACTTCTGTAACACTTCATGTTTCATTGAAAACACACTGTTTTATCCAAGATCAGTGCTGAAGTTGACTCATCCCTTTTTGGGTGACTCAGGCTAAGGCTCACTAACACAAGCAGGTCAAACTGCAAAAGGTGAAGGTGACCAGCAAAGATAATAAGCACCTGGGAAAAGTTTGGAGTGTAAGATCCTCCCTGGTATGTCTGCAGTCAGAAAGGAGCCTATTTCTAACTCACCTGTAGCACTAGAGTAAAAATGTAAACTAAGTATTAAAGTAAGCTTGTTGGGGAAAAAAGCAAACAACACAACAAAAACACATTCACAGACTTTTTTCAGTATTTCCTGTGTTAAAACATTGGAAGAAAAAGGTAAAAAGGTATTTCTTAAAACAAAAGTCCTACTCGATGGATGTGTGAAGTAAACATGAATAGGTAATTTCAAGGTAGCAATGCTACCAGTAAATACTGCCTGCTCCAGATATTGACTCAAGTGTCAGTTCTTTGAGAAACTCCATGATCTACGTGATCTAGCAAAGTCTTGAAAATTAAATATTGAGAGGATAGAAATCAGTGATCACCAGGCCATCAATACCACCACAGCCAGAAACTCCAGCCAAAAGTAACCCAGGCTTTTATGCTGAGTTTATGAACACCATTTATGCTGTATCACCAACACAGAATTTCTAAGCAACAATTTGAAAAAGTAACACAGAAATAATGAAATTGAACCCTTTTTACTTAACGAAGGAATACATATAAAATTTCTTTCTCCAGAACTTCCCAGTCACAAATCTACTGTCCTTTTGTATGGCAGGGTACTGCACTTCCTTAGCTCTCACATATTTACTGTGCTTCCCCCTACACAGTTGTCTCCCTTATTAGCCTACAGATTTATTTTCCATTCTATAACTCAGTGTCTCCTTCCTCTATACAATTAACTCCAGAAACAGTTAACTCACATTCTGCCAATCATATCCTATCTATTATTCCTAAAACCCCAAACATATAAAGGATATGTCACAGAAAAAGGTGTATCAAAGAAATGGGTTAAAAGGGAAAGAGAAGCATTTCACTTAAACTGGGACAAGACAGACCGGAGATTCAATTTCCTACAAAATGACCTTAATCAAAAGCTTGGGATTTATAGAATAACTAAATTAGCAGTTCTCAGTAAAGCCCATAAGGATTACATTTAAGACATTTCAGTAACTGACAGAATATGCCACTTCTAAAATATTTATTAAGCATTTGCATAACATCTGATATGGCTATAATTTCAAATTTATTAAAAACACACAGACAGTCATTTCACACAAAAAACATACCCACAACTATGCGAAATAAGAGCTTACTATAGTTTCCAGTGGAAAAACAGAAAGTTTCCTATGACTTGTTTTCTTTTAGGCAAGGAAGGAAAGTAATCTAATTCATCTAACCTAAAGAAACAGTATCACCTCTTGGCTAAATACAAACAAACACAACTTCTGCCAATGTTGTTGTCTTACGAAAAAATATTTGTCATTTTCCACTCACCCCACTTCCCTCCTAAATTAATCACTATCTGCTTAATCTCAACTGAGATTTCCATATTTCACCTACTGCAAAGATAAATGTTGGGTATAAACACAGCTCTCAGAGGCAAGGCAATCACTACTGCAGGGTAACAGGAAAAATGTCTCTACATGGTTGCAATAATTCGCCTTTCACCACTTAGTCAGAGCAAAGCAGCAAAAAAGTTCAGGTCATTTCCTGACTGGCACAGCAAGTTATAGCAAGATACACATTCTATTAATTTTTAATTGCATTGCTTGCAGACTGAAAGCCCAAAGGGTTAGCGTTTCTTTTTAAAGCGTAAAGAAGGGCACTGAAACTGCTTACCTCACTCAGCTCTGCAGGGGAGTCATTTCCATATTTCATAGCAATTCCAGAATTCATGATTAGACTTCTCAGGGCTTGATGATTTCTGCAGATTTCAATGCTTCAAAGCTTTGTTCAACTGGTTCAATACTTCCTCCTCCAAAATTTTTCCATCTGACACATTTTGCTCTAGACAGCCATTTTTACTCCACATTGAGAGTTTAAGTTAATGATGCAAGATCTTCTAAAAGAGCCAAATTGGTTTTGACTTCACAGACAATCCATTGCTGTGAGAGACATGTTAATACTGTGAAGTGCTCAGAGAATGCAAGGAAGAAACTGCTTACCAGGACCTCAGGGCTGTCTTAGTCCATCTGCAAGGCGTGCTTCATCTCTCCTGTTTTATTCTGCTCTTTTCCACAACTCTGTTGAAGGGCATCTCCCAGTGCCGTTGAACATACTCAGAAAAATTTGATGAGCTTCACACAAGTCCACAGAGAAATTAAAAAAAAAGGGAGTGCTGCTACAGTCTTCAGTGTTTGCGGAGCGAGAAAGGAAAAGAAAGCTCCCCTCCCCAAGAGCAACCAATGCTGCACTTCACGCTAAAGTTTCCCCTGCCAGTGAGCCTGGAGTTTAAGTGGTTTATGATCAAACACAGCTGTCTTGCTGCTGGCTAAAGGGTGCATGGAAGGGGCGGTACCAAAAGGAGAGTGCAAGTGGGAGGGAGAGAGCTACAGAGAGTTCATTTTGGAACTACAGGCATCTCTTCAGCTTTCTGCATACTAATTACTATACAGAAAACTATAAAGCTAAGTAACAGGAAATACCACCTGGATAACAATAAATTGGATTCCCATTTTCCTATTCCTGTGCGCAATTAAGTAAGGAAAACTGGGGTCTTTAGGGGGTGGGGGTTGTAATGATTTCAAAAGGTCACAGTCAGCCTGAAAGCAGCATTAGAATGCTGCAGATTTTACATAACAGACTGACATTTTAAAAATTGTTCAGGAGATGCTACTAGAAGGGGAGAAAAAAAAGCATTTGCTTTCAACATTCAACTACAAATCTAGAAAAATCCTTAACAAGCTGGATTTGCGGACATGCTGCACCGATTGCAAGAACTGATTATATCCTGCCCCTTTTCCTCCATCCCCTAAAACACAGGGGTAGCCCCACACACTTTGTGATACTGGATTATTATGTACTTTTTGAGTTAGAAGTAGGAAATACCCTACTCTGCAGCTGAAATTTATCTCATCATATTAATACGATGTATTATTAAACTGTCAAATTAGTTCAGGAAAAAAAAAAAACAAATACAAGAAACAGGAATAAAAGCTACACAGGCTGTGGCACAGTTCTTGCACCCTGGTAAAAATACATCTGCATGGGAAACAATGCACTCCAAATGCAGCATTTTGAAATTATATTGCAATTATTTCTTTCTCCTCTGTTAATCATGGATTAGTATCAGCGTGCAGACACAGGGATAATTCATCCCAATGACAATACAGAAAGTGCATCAAGAAGCAAGATAAACATGCAGATATTGTTCTATGATAGTACAAAGCTGAAGCACTTTCTGGGTCCCTGTCCTTCCTCTATGCCCAGCATCAGGAACTGCAACACTCCTCTGGCTCAGAGAGTAACGGGAATGCCACATTCTCTTTACAAGATGTTTTGCTTTCATGTTCCAGGTCTCCAGTTTGCTTTAGCTCATCTGCATCCTGGGGTTTTCCCTTGCTCTCAGCACGCCCACCTCGCATCGCTTCCATTCTTCATTATTTTCCTCGTTGAGTCCCTGTCCCAGCTTCACATTCAGTTCTGTCTCTACGTTCAGTGCTTCCGTGTATATTCCACTTTCCTCATCTGCTTTGTTTCCAACATGTTTCCAGTTATGGCCCTTCAAATCCCAGCGACAGGCTGCACTGCTCTCTGCTGGCAGATGGGTGGTGATGCTGGGACAAACTGTGCTGTACACCTCCAGTGGGTAGGAAGCCTGGAAGATGCAGACTCCTCCAGACTACAGACTGCAGTATGGAAGAGCATATCCACAGAATTGAAATGTAATTAACAGGTTTTTATATCCAGAAAAAAAGGTACTGTATAGTCACTTAGTTCACTTTTCACAGATGAGGAAAAATCCCCACAGCTTCAGTTCAAAAATTTCTGCAGCTGATAAAATAAATTTAACAATATTTTATCCTTTCAAAATTATACCTTCACAAACATGGGGGTGAGAGTTTTTTGGTTTTTTGCATCACTACCCCTATCAACTTTATTTTCCCCTCTATAATATGCTCTCCTCTGATCTTTGTCCAATTCCGTCACATATATCACAGGTTCACCAACTGCAGGATGAGTCTCAGAATTACTAAGAATACAGTTTTAAGGTTTCCCTTTTCTAAAGGAAAGTCCATATTAATTATGGCTTCAATACACTGCATTTCCCATACTATATCCCTATACTGCCAAATACTTCCCAGCTGACTCTGTCTTGGGCATTCAGAAGCTAAAAGTTATGACTTGTTTTCTTCACTCACCATTGTCTGTCCATTTCTGGCAGATTAGGACATTTCAGCCACACAACAGACCAGACAGAGCACATGATACCATAGATGCATCCCAAGCATGATGGTGCAGGACACTTTGGGATCTGAACTAGATCCACTGTAAACTCTACACATATGGTGCACAGGATTTTTTTTTTCCTGCCTTTTTTTACTCTATACAGTAACACGGTGGAAAGAGACAGAGAAACTGACTGAAAAACAACAGCAGAATTCACAGCTTCAGATGTGTGTAAGAACATCAGAGATATATGCAGGTACTTTCAGAACAAAGTTTATTTGAAATTAAAAAATCGTAATCTGTGTGCAAATGAATGAAATGGTTAAACTAAACTGATGAAAAATGATTTTACTTTAACCCCAGCTGACTCCTGTTGCAATCTACATGCTTGCACTGTATGGTACAGGACCACACATTTCTCAGTTGGACAGCATCAACTGTTAACTAACCCACAAAAACTGGCAATGCTTGTTTCAGAATCCTTATTAAGTACTGTGGAGGGCTAGCTAAGCCTAAATGTAATAATTCTTCTAAAATAGTTACTAATACATTTTTTAAATAGTAGCATCAAGAAAATAGCCTAAGCACCTAAAGATATAGAACTTGTTCTTCTTTGAGATAGCATTATCATCTATCATTTCTCCAAATTCATTTAATAACTGAATGAAAATGTTACATCACAAAATTAAATTCCCAGATAGACCAGACCAGCTGTCTGCAGGCTGTTTCACCAGTTTCAAATACATGTAAGTAACCTAATACAATAGCAGGGTACTGAGAATTTTGTTGAAGCCAAAGTATATTTTCCCATTGGCTTGTGCCAAAGACAGATTTCAAAGAAAACAAAGGAAAACCTCAAGTATGCCAATTTTGCATTGCCAGAAAATTAACAGAGCACCCTGTGACCCAGTGAGAGAGGTGCCTTTTGGACTCAGTCCCTCTCTGTTTTGTTTGGCAGCAGATAGTTCATTCTCTCTCTCCCTGACTCAGCTCCTTGCCTAGGATAAGCAATGTTTCCTTGCTCTCAAGACTTTTTCCTGCATTCTATTTCGGCCTCTACAGGCAGGGTGGGGGTTGGCCTGGAAATGGGAAGAGCAATCTCTTAACCTACAGATGTACATTTCGTAGACCAAGATGACATGGTCTCATGGATGCCTCAGTGTGTCCTATGAGGAGGTAACAAGCAGCTGGATAAACTTTTCTGTCACAGAGGCTTTCAGGAACAACATCCACCAAACACTTTTTGTCAAGACAGTAATACTGGCCTGGGCTTCTACTCCGTCCCAGGGCATTCTGATCCATTACTGCCTTTTGTACCTCTAACGCACTCATGATGCACAGACTGCTTGTAAGTAAGCACATTTGCACTGATTCTTCCCAAGATAATTTCAGAATTGTGCAGCAAAAACCACTAGTGTTGCCAGTTGGCTGATTGTTGATCTAATAATCTTATGGCCACTCTATTCCATTTGTTTCCTCTTATTAAACTGTAGTGAAAGAATCACTGGCACATGTCCAAGAATCACTGGGGGTTTCTACTTTTTTGATTGCATCTGAATAATCATTTAGTAAGATTTGCTCTATCACCTGGTGTAAAAGGATTCTTTCAGGAAAAGACACAATTCTGTTGCACTCCTCACCTTACTTTTGAAAATGCCACAGAATATGAAAAACATTAGCAGTTATTTAGTAGTTATTTAGTAGTTATTTTAAAAGGCTTCTCCCTCATAATATGTCTCAATAATTACAATAGTCTATTTACTTACAGTTAGTGCAGCAGGTGTGACACTTGGCACACATGAATATTCCTTCCTTGGTTTAACAGCCGCAGAGTGAAAACTACAGCATAAAAGCAATTATCTATTAAATATGTATGTGTCATATATTCTTCATCATAATGTGTGCCACTTTCTGAGAAGCAATTTCGCTCTGCGCACAACATGCACGATTAGCTGATCACAATTCCAGGATATATGAAATAAGCCCTTCTTGGTTGGTTCTGGTTAATTAGTTCTGTAATTGAAATGCAACTAATTGAAGTCCACTGAGCATTTAGTTCCTGTTTGCTTCAATATCATCTCTATAGTTAGAGCAATACCATGCACAATCCTACACACATATTACACCTTCAAGTCTACTACAAGTCTGCAAATCTACTACAAACAGTTTAAGTACAATTATTGCAAATCTACTATTTCATTTTCTCCTCATTCTTGCACAGAATACACTGGTGTAGTACCAAAGTCTAAATTTCCATGGACAAAATAGTAGCACTCAGAAGGTTAACATGAGGGCTAAACTTGGAAGCAGAAATTCAATACAGTAGTTGGATGTTTCCAGAAAATTCTTTATTCAATAGCACTAATGCACTATGATTTAAAAGGGAAAGGCTGAAAGGGATGGCAGGTTCATGACACAAACTGTTCTCATTAATGCTAGTGAAGGTTATGCACCTAGGTTGAGAGAAAAAAAATCCAACCCATCTAAAACAATTGCAAGTAACCTTACACTGAAAAATGAAGCACTCCCTTTGAAGAAAATAGAAACAAAATTTTCTTCTTTCCTTCAACCAAACCATCTCGATTACTCTGAAGCAGATAACATGTCTAGAATAATACAATTTCCAAACAGCACTTTAATCAGCTACTCTCACCTGTTCACCCTTCCTCAACTACTTAATCCACTTAAAAAGTCGTACCCTTGACCCGAGCAGTCTCCTTGGGAGTTCACATTTGATCCTTTTTTCCATCCTCCAGTATTTCAAGCCATGAAGCCACTCACCAACCTGTCAAACAGACACTTTCATTTCCTGTCACTTCATCCAAACCTATCACATTCATTTTGATTCCCTCTGACCCTACAGAGCCTCAGCATCAGATCAGGACAGGAAAAAGACGAGGGAGTCAATGTATGCCTGTTATTCATGTTGGAGACTTGTCTGTAAGGACAGGGAGAGACAACAGCCATTTCTATGCTCTCTTCGTGTTTCAGTCCCCTAATAGCATCACTGCCTATTTGCTCCTTGCTTAAAAACACCAACAACTCCATTCTGTAACTACAATTCATGCCATTAGACTTCTGCATAGCTTCCCTTCACAGTCCAGCATTCCCTCAGTTCAGTCATACATTCCTCCATTTAGTAACCACAGGGTAAATATGTTCATTTGACTTCCAGTCCCTACTATCTTGGTAGCCAACTTCTATTCCCTCATATTTATCGGCTGTGAATGGAATCTCCTTCAAAAGTTGTCACTTATACAAGAAAGATTTGCCAGGACTCCCCTGCTAAGTCTCTGCTATTTTTCCCTGTCTCTAATAGTGAGGTTTCCTCATTAACATTCTCCCCTTACTCCTACACTCTTTGTTTTGTATCTTGTCCTTCATACACTCTCATTTCCAGTTTCAGTCCCCACTCCGTAGTCATGACTGTGCCTCTGCAAACATTCAGCTCTTGAAGTGCAGCCCTTGAACTCTACCAAGACATCTGTGTGTGGTCAGTCTATAATTAGACTAATTTTTTTAATTTTTTTTTCCTTTTCCCTAATTGTAAGACTCCTCTCCAATGTGACTTTCATTACCACTGGCACATTGAACACAAAACCTGGAGTGTCCTAGCACTGAAACAGGGATTGGAGACCACGTGAGTTCCCATGGTGACACAAGGATCCCACTTCCTTATTTGTGGATAA
>VXAY01003883.1:71745-114347 GCA_013399855.1 Oxyruncus cristatus
GCATTTAGTTCCTGTTTGCTTCAATATCATCTCTATAGTTAGAGCAATACCATGCACAATCCTACACACATATTACACCTTCAAGTCTACTACAAGTCTGCAAATCTACTACAAACAGTTTAAGTACAATTATTGCAAATCTACTATTTCATTTTCTCCTCATTCTTGCACAGAATACACTGGTGTAGTACCAAAGTCTAAATTTCCATGGACAAAATAGTAGCACTCAGAAGGTTAACATGAGGGCTAAACTTGGAAGCAGAAATTCAATACAGTAGTTGGATGTTTCCAGAAAATTCTTTATTCAATAGCACTAATGCACTATGATTTAAAAGGGAAAGGCTGAAAGGGATGGCAGGTTCATGACACAAACTGTTCTCATTAATGCTAGTGAAGGTTATGCACCTAGGTTGAGAGAAAAAAAATCCAACCCATCTAAAACAATTGCAAGTAACCTTACACTGAAAAATGAAGCACTCCCTTTGAAGAAAATAGAAACAAAATTTTCTTCTTTCCTTCAACCAAACCATCTCGATTACTCTGAAGCAGATAACATGTCTAGAATAATACAATTTCCAAACAGCACTTTAATCAGCTACTCTCACCTGTTCACCCTTCCTCAACTACTTAATCCACTTAAAAAGTCGTACCCTTGACCCGAGCAGTCTCCTTGGGAGTTCACATTTGATCCTTTTTTCCATCCTCCAGTATTTCAAGCCATGAAGCCACTCACCAACCTGTCAAACAGACACTTTCATTTCCTGTCACTTCATCCAAACCTATCACATTCATTTTGATTCCCTCTGACCCTACAGAGCCTCAGCATCAGATCAGGACAGGAAAAAGACGAGGGAGTCAATGTATGCCTGTTATTCATGTTGGAGACTTGTCTGTAAGGACAGGGAGAGACAACAGCCATTTCTATGCTCTCTTCGTGTTTCAGTCCCCTAATAGCATCACTGCCTATTTGCTCCTTGCTTAAAAACACCAACAACTCCATTCTGTAACTACAATTCATGCCATTAGACTTCTGCATAGCTTCCCTTCACAGTCCAGCATTCCCTCAGTTCAGTCATACATTCCTCCATTTAGTAACCACAGGGTAAATATGTTCATTTGACTTCCAGTCCCTACTATCTTGGTAGCCAACTTCTATTCCCTCATATTTATCGGCTGTGAATGGAATCTCCTTCAAAAGTTGTCACTTATACAAGAAAGATTTGCCAGGACTCCCCTGCTAAGTCTCTGCTATTTTTCCCTGTCTCTAATAGTGAGGTTTCCTCATTAACATTCTCCCCTTACTCCTACACTCTTTGTTTTGTATCTTGTCCTTCATACACTCTCATTTCCAGTTTCAGTCCCCACTCCGTAGTCATGACTGTGCCTCTGCAAACATTCAGCTCTTGAAGTGCAGCCCTTGAACTCTACCAAGACATCTGTGTGTGGTCAGTCTATAATTAGACTAATTTTTTTAATTTTTTTTTCCTTTTCCCTAATTGTAAGACTCCTCTCCAATGTGACTTTCATTACCACTGGCACATTGAACACAAAACCTGGAGTGTCCTAGCACTGAAACAGGGATTGGAGACCACGTGAGTTCCCATGGTGACACAAGGATCCCACTTCCTTATTTGTGGATAAGATCTCCTCTGAATGCTTAACAGATGAACCGTTGGATTGTTTCTGTTTACATAAATATATATATATGTGTGTGTGTGTGTAGACAGAAACAAGATAGATATATACATACATACATATATACACTCATTTGTATTTATACAGCATGTGACATTTGTATATATACTATACGCACAGACAAGTATTCACATATATATAGATACACTCATACATGTGTACACACACTTATCTATATAAATGTATATATATATACACATATGTATATATAAGTATTTTGGTTCACTGAAATGTTCCATTTGAAGCACTTTCACTCAGATGAATTCTGGCAAACGCAAGGCAAGCACCTAACAGACTTGAAGCTCTACAAGAATTCGGCTGGCCTGAACATTTAAATAACAAGAACATCAACTTCACTGAGTATTTATGGGGTTTGGGCAGCTTTCATTTTGGCAGATACTATAACTAAAATTACTTCAACAATGACATGAGATGAAATAATATATTGAAAAATTTTGGTGAATCAACCCCTCTGGTTTTCAGCCAGATCTATTTTACTATCAAAAAAATTTATGATTGTTGTAACTGAATTCCTACAGCCCTAACCTACAGTTCATTAATTTGATATATTTCTTGGCTGCATAGTTTAATGGCTGCTTATGAAGATCAGCAAGTTAGTCTACAGATCACTTCTCAACTCCCTAACTATTTACTATCCAGTAAACAGTAGTACTTCTTCATTTTTCTAAAGATCTGGTATTTGTAGGGGTTTTTTCCTCTCCCTGGACAGCAAAACATAAAATCCAAACTCTCTATTCTAACCCTGCATCTGGTCTATAAAATTCATTTTTCCCCTTCTAACTGCTTTGTCATATATCTTTTAAATCTCTCCAGTGACATTTTTCCTATACATCTTCCTACATTTAAGCTTCTCATCATAATCTTCTAGACTGCTTTACCTCTGCCTCACCCCTACTTCAGCCTTCATATCTGTCAGTTCTCTTACATTTTGAGGGACAGTGAAAAACCCTGCTTCAGCATTTATCATCTCTGACTTTCTTGTATGGTTTGTTTGGTTCTACAACCCAAGACATTTTTCTCAAGCCACTTAGTCTTACTTCAGATTCATGAAACATAATCACAGAACTAAAATCTTCTCTATTTTCTGGCCTCTTCTGGATAGTCCCATACTTCATTAAGTTAAGAAATTACTTGCTCAATATATCTAGTGTTTATTCTCAGATAAGAGTCTATCAAGCAACTAAACCAAATCAAATAAACAAACCCAGGTCTAAGAAAAAAACCCTTGTTTGTTCTGCCTTCACAATTCAGAATTTTGGCACACGATGCTTCATCATTATGAAAAAAACATCTGGCACCCATGTAGTTTCTACAGAATCAAAGACTTTCCCCTCCTTTTCTATAATGCATATCAAACAATCAATAGTTATGTAAAAATTAGATTCAAGCAATAATAAGCACTTACAATCTCTTTAAAAATTCACAGGGTAGAAAGATTCAATGCCTCTTTCTCCAGTCAATTTCCTAAAATTATAGTTTCAAGCAGGTAAACTAACACAAAACTCAGTGTAGGAAATTACAGATGGCTATTTAGCTTAGAGGCACAAACCTCACTCGGGTACATCAGTGGGGTTCTTGTTTCACTATGAACTCTTCATACAACAGACACTGTTCTTCCTGAAACACAAAGTTTACTTTGATTGCTTCCCAGCAGAATGAAAAGTGGAGTTTACCAATACACTGCAGCACAGCTGCTATCATAAACTGTCTCCCAGCTGAGAAGTGACAATGAGGTTTTCTAGCCCAAAATGAAGCAATCATGCAGCAACATTTCTTCACAAAAAGTAGAAACAGTAAGTGCATGACCTGTGCAGAAGTACCCAGCTCCCATTTACTCTGCACTATAACCAAAATAGTTCCTCAAAACAGCTGTGCTGACAACCAGACAGTCATTTTAAAAACTACCACAACACAGAGAGGAATGGGGTGTTTGAACAGTGACAGCATCCTGCACTGTCTCAGGTCAGTGTGCCAGGCCTGAGAGCAGCAGGGAAACAATTCCAAGGAACTGGAGCCCCTTGATAATTTAACCATGGCACTGACATGGGAACCACGCTTTGCCTGACTTGGTTGGCAGGATAACAATTGCATACTCCATTATAATTAACCTAGCACTGAACTTCAAAAGCACTTGGGGTCCATTTTCAACTCTGCACTGTAGTTAAGATTTTCAATTTATCATCAAAATTCCTGTATTTCATGAAACCAAACCATAAGGGTGTCGTGTGTGTATAAGGAATGGGGGAATAAGACATCTTGTCTTTCTAATAAATGAGGATTCTTAGAAGCTCGGCATTGCCAACTTCAACTATGTCATGTCAGTCAGCAGTTCACACTCAAGAGAACAGACAGAACAGCTGGTAAGAAAGAAGACCCTATGACAAAAGTTACATCTTTCTGGCACACCACAATCCATGAGGTTAATGTTGCTCCAACATACTAATACCGGCCCTCAGACTCAACTTGCCAATGCCAAGTGAGATGATAATATTAACACTATATTCTGTACAGCTCTGTGCAGTGGTGCCGGCTAAATGTAGCAGGTGAATTGTTCATTTCAGACAACTGGAAAAAAGAAAAAAGTTTGGGAAAGTAAAAACACCTGAACACCTACAAAAACATCTGAACATCTGCACTGAAGCCAGAGCTCCCTTAATTACAGCAAACAAAATGGGATACTAAGAGCAGTTTCAAAGCAATGAGGAGGGAAGTTGCAACTAAGTTAAACCAGAAGTTTTGAAACTTTGACTGTAAGACCTTCAAAACATCTACTTATACACACTTGTTAAGACCCCCTTTCCTTTAGTACTCGACTGCCACACAGCAGTTCACATAATCCAATTACAAACACAGAATTAGGTCAAAACCCATCATTCCGTGGACTTCAACTTTGTCATATGCTTGTCATATGTCATGTAAAAGACCCAGTTAAAAGCCTCAGTCAAAAAGATCTATTAACAGGCTGCCTGAACAAATGTGACCTGTGCTGACACCCATCCCACTGTGCTGTGATCATCTGCAGATGGAAATAGTAACAGAATTTTTTTTAAAAAATTAAATAATAATTTGCCATTTTCTCACCTCTGTGTCTGTCACAATACAGTAAATTCAAAAGACTGAAAAATGATATTTAATATAAAATAGATGAGTCCTGGCAGACCTAATCCACACAGTTCATTTTAAGAGAAAAATTAATAACTGAGCACTGTTTTAGAGGGCTATGGAAGCCAGGTCTGTATAAACAAAATGCATAATCCCATTACAGCTGATGTCTGCTTCAGACAAACAAGGCCCATCACAATGCTGGCTTGAGATCAAAGACAAGGAGCAAACAGCTTCCCACATCTCCAAACATCAAAAATGCCTGACAGACAAAATTGCTTTTCTACCTGCTTTCTGATAAGCCAAACCTCCTGAATCTACATTTCAATAATCAGTTCTTGCTTTAATGGAATTCTTGTATTCTATTTTTAGCCTGGCAGAATGGAAACGATACCTAGTTTGGAAGCACATTCATAAAAGACAAGGTTATCTTGGGCACAAAGCTTTTATAATGGGCTCAATTGTCCACACCACTCGAATCTTCAACTTTAGGCCTTTCTCTCTACTAGGGTTCCAACTGAGGGCATGATTAGGCCACATTTTTGTAGTAGTATTTGTTGTTGGGGCCCATTTCCCTGTCTATAAGGGAAGGGGTAGAGCAGCTGAAGGAGAAGAGCTTCCCAAACCAAGGAACAAATAATTTAAAATCAGTGTAGATTTGGAGAGAGGGAGGAGAAGAAAATGGGACAGACTTTGCTAGAAAAGGACATACTAATATTAGTGAGTTCTAAAACCATAAAAGCTTCAGAAATTAAATGAGAAATTTTACAGTAGATTCTCATTAACAGGGACACCAAACCAAAGTAGCCTACAAAACAACCATGGAATTACCTTTCACAGTACAGTTCTGTCTTCAGACTTCCTTGACACTTTTCCTTAAAAGGTCATTTCCTGAAAGAAATACCTGTGTGATTTCCATAGAACTCACATTTAATTTACAGCTGATGCCTATAAATTAGCAACAGAGAAAATGATTCATATTTAGAATAGCTGTAAGAGCATGCCTAGCCTGCCACAAATCTCTAGGAAGCCCTTTTTCTCCCATCCCCTGCAAAAGTAGTTTTGCTTTCTTTTGCAACCAGACAATCCTTCCTGTTTTTAAGGAGTCGATTTTAAAAATCTATATTTACTTGCTTAGTTAAAATGAGCCAAAAATGTTGCTTAAAAAAATCACAGTACACATATGAATTGTACAACTTCTTGGGAGAGTGAGTGGTAGGGCATTTTTAAGCAGTATAATTTTTCCTCTCTACACACACTAATATTACACTGACTTTTGCCAAATAAAAACTTATCTACATAAGATGAACAACCAGCCATTCTTTACCAGTGGATAATTGAATCATTTCAGACTGTTTAAGGAAAGGCCTTACATGTCCTACTAGTCACACAGCAAAGGACACCTAGCTGGTTCTCTAACAGTCAAGCTAGGAGGTAAGATGGGAAGTAGCAGAATAATTGACACATTATTTGGACAAAGAGATTAAATTCAGCACTTTGAATTTGATCACAGAATGTCATGTGTGAATATACACCGCATACCAAGCACCTCTGAGTTACTCTCCTGCTGAATGACTAACTACATTTTATTAAGGCACTACAAGAAATCATTATATGCTCAATAACATGACAGAAGTATGGAATTGACATGTAAATCCCTAAATTTACATTTACATGCACCTCAGAGCACACAAATGCTTATTGTGTTTCAGGATGAAACAGCCCATTAATAATGTTTCAAGCAGTTATCCAGAACCAGCTGCATTTCAGTCTAACATAAGTGTAAACACAATGATAATAATGTGTACTCTTTTATACACAAAAGCCATTAATAAAAATAGGCCACAGCAAATTAGGTTTGTCTGATTAAGGAGCAGATCAAGGTGGGAAGGGAAAAGCCACCTATCCCTGAAAAATGCAATAGCAACTTTTGGAACTATCATTCAGTATAAACTATGTCAACTGAAAAGAGTAGCCGTCTCAAAACAGTGCTTCTGTCTGTCATAACTTGCAGCTCAATGCTTTTCAGTAGGAAAAATTAGCAATGCAAATATTCACTGAGTCGGACTAATAAAGAGGTTTTGCAGTAAGAATATCTGTTTTCAGATAACACGATGCTTCCTGAGACAAGACATTACGTTCGCATCTGCTGGTGATCATGCCGAGAAACTAATGCTAATACAACTACATGTTGTATTAATTCTGCTGTATGTAAAGCGCATCCTTTCACACAGATGCATGAACAAACAGTCTATTCTCAAGCCCAATGAAGTCTTTAGTACCTCTAGATGAGGTACAAACGCATGCAAATCAGATAGAAATAGCTGAGGAAGAGCATATACCAGAGCAGTTTCAAGAAGATGCAGTAAGAATATTTTTGTATTAGCTTTCTGTTTTGTTCACAGAATCACAGAATATGTCAAGTTAGAAGGGACCCACAAGGATCATTGAGTCCAGCTCATGGCCCTGCACAGGCCCATCCCTAAGAGTCACACCATGTACCTGAGAGTATCATCTAAATGCTTTTTTAACTTTCTCAGGCTTGGTGCCCTGACCTCTTCTCTGGGGAATCTGTTCCAGTGTCCAACTACACTCTGAGGGAAAAACCTCTTTCCACCATCCGAACTAAAACTCCCCTGACACAACTTCTGGCCATTCCCTCAGATCCTGTCACTGGTCACCACAGAGAAGAGATCAGTGTCTGCCCCCCTTTCTTCCCCTCATGAGGAAGTTGTTCTTTATGGAGACACTCCAAACCAGCTCCTCTTGAGAGAAGTGTAGATTTGGCTGGTGGAGCAATCTGCACCAATGCCCTCTAACCTAGACACATCCATCTTGCATTGACAGCCCTGCACAGGTTAAACCAGAATTATGCCCACTTTGTCGCTGGCCGGATCAACAAGATGCTGCAGAAAGTAATTCAGGCAACTCTGTAAATAATCCCTTCTCTCTGACTAAGAACAACCACATCTGTGGCTGCTTTGAGGCAGAAACAGCAACACAACCTTTTAAACTGAGGTCATAAGGAAATTCTGCCACTCCGTTCTCAAAACTACAGCTGTACCCTTCTACTATGCAAGCCAACTGTATTCTCAACAAATCTTTCTAAATGTTTCCAACTAAAAAGGCTCTGGCAACAAAGGTGCAGTCAAAGAGAGGTTCTTTGGAAGGAAAAATCAGAGATTAAAGGATCCCGGATCCCATCAGACCAGGGATTGGATAGTCAAAAAACCCCACGTATCACCATACTTGGGGTCACATTTTAAAAATGTAAAATCTTGGTGCAGGACCTTCTCAGCAAACCAGAGATATTTTCAGCTAAAAGAAG
Source organism: Oxyruncus cristatus (assembly GCA_013399855.1). Lineage (NCBI taxonomy): Eukaryota > Metazoa > Chordata > Aves > Passeriformes > Cotingidae > Oxyruncus > Oxyruncus cristatus. The sequence continues at coordinate 79,892 of VXAY01003883.1, forward strand.
AGAGGTCTGAATAATATCATCATGGCAAATGAAACTGACCCAATGGGTTCTGTTTATGTAAATGTAGCTACTTGTGACAACAAGTAAACTCATCTTAAAGCAACACCAAATTTTGGCAACAGAAACCAACATCAAGCACAGATACATGCATTACCATTTATATGTACACCTTCTTCTAAAAAAAAAAAAAATCAAGTCTATTTTAACCACATACAATGAGAATAAGAAAAGGGAATTAAACATATCTAAATCTTATTGTTTCTGCTTCTTAAACTTCACTGGAATTCTAATGTGAAATATACCTATCATATTGAGATAGTGCCTGTGCAATGTTTTCAGAGAACAGCAATATTTCATCTCTTAGAACAGAATGCTATCCCTCCTTACGGCACTATAGGGTACAAAACAAGATCCCATGGTTGTCTGGGAAGTAAACAGATCTGACTTGGCACAGATCAGCTATTTCACTACAGTTCTATGACTGTCCATGTTAGCGATCCTTGTCCAACTTTGAAGATTCAAGCACATACAAAAATCAACCATCCAAATATGCACATGTACAAAGAAATCCTTTGAAATGCTTGAATTCTATCCATGAAGAAGATTTTAACTATTTACAGCTCTCCAACATACACACACACACACACATACACACACGGATTCCTACTGGCACAAAAAGGTACCTCATCAGTAAGTGGTCATGTTAAAGCTTAATACTTTTGTCATAAATATTGGTACCAAGGGGAAGAGATATAAAGAGGAATGTGTTCTTAATATTTAAATATAAAAATCTGGAAAATGCTGAAAGAGTTAAAAATCCTATAGAGATTGCAGAATAAATTATTCCAGTAAACCAAAAGCTGAATCTGAACATGCATTAATAAACCAAAAGATATAAAAATGATGCAAGATGGACAGATAAAAATAAAAGCAACGAGTACAAATGGCTAAATTTCAAACAGTACTTTTAAAAAAATTGTGTTGCTCCTGTGATGAGGAATAATGCTTCAGAGCGGGTATTATGTTGTGATAAAACTCTGAAGAGCTGTATGTCGACAGAATTTTAAAAATGCATTAAAAAAAAAAAAGGCATTTTAAAAAAATCCCTATATAAAAGCTAGGCAAAGTGACAGTGGACTGATGTTCATTTAGCTTTTGCAAATGGAAAACCTAAATATTAAGGGCAGGATGGAGACCCTCTGTCTTGACTGAGGAGTATAATCTATGCTGTAGAAGTACATAATCACCACAAGGATGTCTTCAGCCTGACTGCACAGTTTAAAATCAAAAGAAGGCTAAAACAAGGCTGCCAGAAAGAAACTCAGGACATTAAGTAACAAGAACCGACACTTGATTAATTAATTGAATTCAACCTATAAAAATGGGAAAGATGAGATCTGTTATTTCTGAGAACGAATGCAAGGGAGTGGCTCTGCTTGTTATTGTGGCAAGTGCAGGTTGGTAAAACAACCTGAGAAAGAGACAGAGAAGGAGTACCCGTATTAAAACCACAGCTCTATGAAGGGTGTGTTTATCTCATTAAAGAGTCTAAATTTTGACTGCAGTATGCATGCCCCATGGTATTAAAAACTGTGGAAAGATGAATAAATGTAAATACTGAAACCCAAAGTAAATAATTCTCTCCATTTTCTCCCATTCCTTTCTCCCTCCATTTTAATAAAGCCAAAGCAAAAATTTACATATGACCCATGACACCAATGCTTAGCAGGAGTCAAATGAAGATGTTATTGTGTTCATCTACATATAAATGAGAAACTGCTGATTCTACTATGGTTTCAAAAAGCATAGAAGGAATACTTTAAAGCAGAAGTATAACAAATGCTGGTTAAAACAAATGTCAGGCATCTTTCATGATAGTAAGCATAGAAAGAATTTAGAGATGGGAACAAAAAGAAAGCCATAAACCTGGGGATCTTTATTTCTTATGAGCATTCAGCATTTTTATTTTTAAGATTCCTACATGTCATAGCAATGCAGTAGCCATCATGCTGTGCATTCTTGAGTAATACTGCACACCTGTGTCTTATACCTTTGTGTAACAGAACAACATTTCTGAACCATCATCATCCACCTATTAGTAGATGATGTTTCTTGCCTTGATGATGAGAACATTTAAGAAACTGTCAACTTTCTTAAACTATTTTCTCCCTTTGTTAATTTTTAATGTCTATATATTTTTACTCTGTGTATGGAAACTTAAGGTCCTATATAAGTTCATGTTCAGGAACTTTGATAAAACTAAGAATGCTTTTTGAAACCTTTTGCAGGATATTTTCCATCATTTTCTTTTCAAATAATGTGGCTTAAAGACACTGATTTTCCTCTGTTGTCAGCAACAACTTCCATCCAGGATGCTGGACTAGATGACGTCCTGAGGTTCTCATATAGCTTAAATTATCCCATGATACCATGAACTAGGAGTCTATTTCATCAAAGTGAAGCATGCCAATGAAGAGTCGTTTTTAAAATTAGAAATTTTTCACTTTTGTTTTAGTATATTTTACTTCTCCAGTTAAACTCCCACACAACATAAGTTGGAAACATGCTACAAAATGAGTGGTCTTTCATAAGAAGCCTGGGCTAAAATTAAAACCCAAACGTGATACCAATGCAGTGATGGGAAAGCAAAAAATAATGCCTTACTCCTTCAACAGTGTCATCCAAAACATAGCCCCATAATAGCCACTGTGAAGAAAATTCACCCTATCCCAGACAAAACCAGCAGAAACAGTTACATGCTTTTTAAAATGAAGAATAGCACTTGCCTGTAGAAATAAAAAAGCACACTGCTAGCACACCAAAAGTTTAAAACAATTACCAAACAATTTAGTGGGCAGTAACGAAATAACCTAGGATGAATTTTGCTGCACAACAGCTCTGAACAATCTGACACTGTGCTTAAAATTAACTGGTAGGAAGTTTTTAGACACAAATCTTCTAAATTCTAAAATTGTACAGATTAAGAACTTCAGCTTGGCCCCTCACAGATTCCTACCTTTTTTGATGTAACTCAATTATCCAAGCTTTGGAAATATTGTACACCTACTAAGTTCTAAAAGCGTATTAGTTTTCTGGTAAATAAAAGGCAACAACAATGCAGTACTGTTTCCATGAGGGCTCAAAGGCTCTAAGGCTGGGATTATTATGCTTCTTTGGAAAAAAAAAAAAATCTACAAAACTTAAAAGCAGAGGGCAAGATGCACTTACAGTGTTGGCAAGTTCTAAGTAGCTTCCTCCAACAGAGTTGCTAAAATTTGAGGCCTGAGCTAGAAGTCTTTGCAGAGCAGCCTGTTGAGTCACATTGCTTCCACCATACTCCGACACCTTTTGTAGTGTAAAATGACTGTGGAGATCTGGACTCTGAAGGTCTCTTGCTCCTGAATCGTATTCCCAGCTTTCTCTGGCTCCTGATAAGGCACCTAAAATGCAGAAATGGAAAAACATTGTAGTATGGACTGAGTATAAAGAACACACAGAATCAGAGAATATCTCAAGTAGGAAGGGACCCATAAGGATCACCAAGTTCAACTCCCTACTCCTCAGAGGACTACCTAAAACTAAACCACACGACTAAGATCATCATCCAGATGCTCCTTGAATTCTCCCAGGCTTGGTGCCATGACCACTGCCCTAGGAAGTCTGTTCCAATGACCGCCACCATCTCGATGAGGAACTTACCCCTAACATCCAATCTGAACTTTCCCTGATGCAGGTTCACTCCCTTTTCTCATGTCCTGTCACTAGTCACCAGAAAGAGGAGATGAGCACCTCCCCAGTCACTGCCCCCTCTACGGAAGCTGTAGACTGTTACAGAGTCATATTCAGCCTTCAATTCTCCAGGCTGAACAAACCCAGTGACCTCAGCTGCTCCTTCGAAGTCTTGCCCTTGAGATCTCTACCCACCTTGGTCTCCCTCCTCTGGACACACTCCCATAGTTTGATGATCTTTTTGTATTGAGAAAATACACTGTCAACACATGAATAACCCTACTTGTCATTTCAGAAATTAAAAAAACAAACAGCTCTACCAGGATTACTGTCCATCTTGCACATGCTGATAATGTCAGAAAAAAAAAGAAATTAAGATTTCCAATGCATAGATGATTTACTAAATTACAAGATCCAGAAGGAAAAATAAAACCATTTGCCTATGTTATTTAGTACAGTGCAAAACCAGTACAATTTACAATAGCGAAGGAACATTGAATGAGTATCAGTTACTAAGTCAGATTGAAAAGCAGCACTGATCAAAGAGCAAAAGAGGAAAAACTTAATTCACCTCTTTTTGTTTACCAAATACCAACGCAATAAGTGAATCTTTTAGAGGTACAGTTCATCACTTTTTATGTTAGCATTGCCTTTCTTATTAACTCAGGATTGCTTGCTTCATTTCAAGTTTCAGACACATCAATCACAAGGTGTTTGATTATAAATCGATGCAAGAATATGATCATGTAGCTAGCAACAGACCATGAATGCTTCAAGAAACTTTCTGTATCATGAAGCTGTAGGGTTACTGTTTCTGCAGGTATAATCCTTCCAATTCCCTACAGCTAGAGAAGGATTTAAACTATAAAACAAACAAAAGGAAATTCTCTTATTTTGTCAGTTGTTATTTCATCCCCGGATCCTTCTGATTCTTCTGATTCCCTGATTCTTCTCACAACAGTCCTTTTAAAATCTTGTTAAGTTTTGGGTTCAACCACTTGCTATGGCAAAATATTCCACAGTAGGCACTAGATTATTAAATAACCCTGGGCAGTACTGTAAATTTTCATATATAGCATAATGCAGATTAAAAACAATTAAGTGACTTGTTCAAGCATACACTCTAAGTTAATAGAAAAGTCAGAACAGAATCCAGAGCTACAGACTAGATCAAAACTGTAAATCCAACACGCAATCATCAAACCACAAGCAGTTGTCTGTAATGCCATCCTATTATTTTGAAAGCTTTTCCCCTTTAGGAGCTAGTTTTCTGTCTCAAATATTACCCAGCATCCTAGCTGAGTGTTTATTAATCAGTGGTTATTATTTATTCAGTACATTACCAGGGAGAAACAATAAACTATATAATGAACTATTATATATTGAACTATTATATAGTGTCTCCTCCTCACAAAAAAGTTGAAGATGCAATAGTGCAAACAGAAAACTAACCAGAAGGAAAGCAAGGCAGCAACTGACCCACTGCTTCAGGTCAACACCCTAACACTCTGTAAAGCTGTTATGCATGACAAACCAACTTAGTGTTGGACAAACCCTGTGTTACTGTAAGGCAAATATGCTAGTCTTGAAACATGTAAATAGAAAATAACACACAACAAAAAATAATTATATTTTATACTAATATAATTACCGTGATTTCTTACCACAAGTACAAGTAGCAATTAAAGATTAATTAAATTAGTTTTACACTAAGAGCATGCACCACTGTACTGCATCTAACTACATGCTGCAGAATCTCCAGCAGACTTGAGCTAAGATGCTGGTACCGGCAATATTTTACACAGTGGGAAGTGCAGTATGACTATGCACAACTTTAGGTATCTCTGCCCTCGTGTGGCTACAGCAGAGCAAAAACATCAGCAGCCCACAGAGCTGAAGCAACAGAAACGTCTCAGGCTTCCACAGGAGGCAGAGGATCAGTTACATCACTTCCCAGGCTTGACAAGAACATGGGAAACAACCCTACCTGGGCAAGCATAGCCATAGAATTAAGAAAGGTGGTTATATCATATAGATATCCTTCTGTTTACAGAGCTAAATATGTCACATATTTCAACAGAGTACATGCACCACATTTCTATTACTGAAAAAACATGTTCTGCAAAAGAGCTTTCACATTTACACAATTAACAATCACTTTTCTGAAGACCCAGGTGTAGCTCATAGATTGCGCTATCTGCTATCAGATTGGAAGCACTTAAAACACTCAGCTGGCACCAAAGTCACCTGTCAGTCACAGTGGATCAGGAAAGACTGGGTTTTAATTACTGTATTGTGACCATCTTTAACCCAAGTTTTCTTAAAAGATCATCTCTTTACCCCTAATTTAAAACATACATACTAAAAAAGGAAGGAGAGATGACTTTTACAAAGGAAGGCATTTCCAGTACTTTATTTTGGGCTTAAGAACAATCCCTATATTTGCCTACTGTGTTCCCAACAAATTCCAAAACTCTGGCTATCCTGGATCACACACCTTTCAAGTCTCAGCTTTGGAGGGAAACTCTGGAGTTGTCAGAACTGAGATTTCACCTGTAACTGAAAATTCAGTCAGGCATGAACAGACAACTCTTGCGTCTTGCTGTGATTAGCATACAATTCTTGTCTTTACAATAGTAAATAGAAATAAGGAATAATTATATATGATGGCACACAGCTGATAGCTGATAACTAGGAACGTAAAATTAATAAATCTGTGTTAAAGATTAGTCTTTACAGAACTACACATATCCCATAGTAGCTTTTCCCTGTTCATCTGCACTTCTATTAATAATATGAAACTTAAAATGTCTTTATTAAATGAAACAGAATTATTACCATCACTATTAAGCAGAAAGAAACAAACAAAAAAATTAGCTTTGTTTCAGCCAAGTAATATAAGACCATATAATTTTTTTCAAATTTTATAAGTAACATTTCAATTCCAGATTAAGAAAGTTAAATCAATCCCTTCTCGACTGAATGAATACATCAGACTTGTGTAAATGTGCGGTACAAAACCTTCTGATTCTACACAAGCTTTTGTACAACTAGCCCTTTAGTGACTTCTTAGTACTACCAGCACTTGACTATCTTGATTGTAACTGGTTCTGGGTGAAATTCATGTAATAGCAAGCATTCAGTACCTAACAGGAACTTTTATTTCTATCCTCTACTTTGTAGAGTAGATGAGTAGAGCATTTAAGTATATGTGGTTCCACTGGTTGCAATAAAATCAATCACAGCAGTTTGCTTCCCATATAACAAAAGGGGAAGCTGTGCTAATCCTGGCTGCAAGACATGAAGAATGCTAAAGACTTTCACATGTTTGTGCAGAGTCAGTTAGTACAGACTCAGTTCTGTAAGACAGTAGTAGAGGAAGGGAGGCCATGCATATGTGAGCAAGTGCAACTATCTCTAGTTCAAGGTCCCTGGACTGAAATTTAATATGGAAGCATCTTTACATGATCACTCAATTCCTACTATCTTCTCTAACCATTTGCTTTTCACCATGCTAGGAGACAGAATACCACTTGAGAATAAACATTAGTCTAATACAGATTAGCTGTTCTTACATTTTACAAATATTCACACCATGAGAAAACTTCAATCAAGTTTGTTGCCCTATTAGCCACCAGAGATCCCTGCAGGGATGACTGCTATCCTTTGTAGATTCATTAGTGTTTAACATATACAGTACATTGTGATTTTAGTAAGATTCATCAGATCTCAGTCACAAACCCCTGGAAATTCAGTTTCATTTCTAATGATGCTCATAAAACTTAACACTCTACATTTCTAAAAAAAGAAAGAAAAAAATTAAAAAATAATTACCCATATTCTGCTGCTTTGCACAAAGAGAGTGGTATAAAAAGAATATTCAGAAGTAATAAATTAAATCACTTACAGTTAACAAAAGTTTCGTATGTAGTTAAATCTGGCCTAGCAGATACAGCTTTTCTAGTCAAACACATCTAAGGGTGAAACTTTGCTCATAAATCTCAAAATCTGCAGCATGCCTTTGAGCCCATATGAGGTCTGTAGTTTTTAATTAAACATAGCATAAATAAATGTAATCACTGCCTCAGTTTCTTGAAAGCAATTTATTTGCAATAAGATCAAACATGGTTATGTAATGCAAAAGTAATGATTTTTCAGCCCCACTGGTCTGCCTCTCATGTTTACACACAAGATTAATTTGAAGCTGGATTCCTATAATTTCTTTCATTAATTATCATGCTTGATCCACTATGCAAATAAATTATCATATCAAATTTTCAAGGGACTTATTTTTAGTAAAGAAAGGGGAGTTGGCTACGAATTAATTACTAACTACCAACCTACAGTCAAAAATTGCTAATGAACTCCCAAACTTGTAACTGTTTATCTAGCATATGAAGTCAGATTAATAAGTACATGCACTTACAGGACACCATTTACTTGTCTAAAGAAACAACTTACTAAAAAAGAGTACCATTTCTTGTTCATCCTCAAGTCAATAGAAATAGCCTACCCTTTATCATGGGGAAAAAATGGCAATTTGCTAAATGCCTGTGAAGAGATAGACAAATCTACACAATATATAAATAATTCTAACTCCAGCTTTTATATAAGACATACAAAACTCCACAACATTGAAAAAGCTGACAGAAGCCACAACTGTTCAGGTATCTTCCTCTTTTAAATCATTAGATGCGTGGGTAAGAACTACAACACATTATAATACCTTTGAGTTATATCCAAACATCAAAAAGCATCATTCTAATAACTTGAAAAATGTCCCTTCTGTGCTTTTGAATAAAAGATTAAACTTTTAGATCTGTACACTCATTTGCTTGTCAAGATGGTAGATATTGATGTAGGTTTAGCTTACTGAGCACATATATGACTGAGTATTACTAAACCTGAGTCCTGTATCTTGATAAAAATGGCCAACCAATTTCCTTACTTCTGCATCCCACCTGGAAACACAGGAAGATTTGTTGGGGAAATTTGGGCAAAATTATTAGAATAATCTTATCAATGATAAAAAAAGATGGATGAGACAAAGTTCAATAGTCAAGTAGATGCACAGTTATTTTCTTTATAATGAAATGCAAATATTATAGGCAGAAAAGATAATACTTTATTTAGATAGAAGTTTTTGCACTTTTTGTTAAGAAATTGTGAACAGCTACAAGAAAAGGCAGCAAGAAATGCCGCCTGACTGGTAATCTTTCCACAATTACATATAAACTCAGAGTGTAAAAACATGCATGTCAGGGGCTGGATTCCTTTGCTTCAGATCATCAGGGCTCCTGCTACTCAGTAACAGTCAAATGAGTCTTGAAATTTTGTCATTTATGCACCCCACATGGGTACATGATAACAGCTTTCAAAGGTTATCGGCAGTTGACATGTAGAAATTAATCTGGAGAAAAAGCCCTGTAAACTATCATGGAAAATAAAGTTTATTAAAAACAGTGTTCTTTGACCTGGGGGTGAAAAAAAAAAAGGTAACACAAAAAAATAACATCTACCAAGTTCATTGTACATGATGATGCCTTCTGACTTAAAGCAATGCTTAGAAAGCAATAGCAAACAGTCAAGATAACACAATTAGCTCTTTGATCACTAATGAGTACATATGTGAGCTCTCAAAGACGTGAAAGGCATGTAAACATATACAGATCATAATTGAAGCTTGCCTGCAAGTGTAATGTCTCAGCTGTCATTATGTTCATACCATAGTCAGAGTCGACATCACAGAAATCTATTACAGTGGTATTTTCTTGCAGCTTTGAAAAAATTATCTGTAGAATATTTTGAACAGTGCTGTCACAATGGTTTTCTTCTACAACCAAATAAAAAGCAGTTGCATTCTAAACACTCATTATTATTATTTACTCCCATTCAGTTTTTTGGGAGAGCACTTCCCTATATTCTCTAATTACTAAAAATTTTACAGAATCTGCAAGAATCAAGGCAAGACAAGGACAAAACCCATGAATTCCCTATCAGTTTAGAAGTGCAGAAGTCAGGCTTGATCAGCACAGAGCAAAATATATCAAGGCAGGTAATTTGGAGATCTTCTGGACTTAGCTTTTGTGAAAAAAAAAAAAAAGAAAAAGGAAAAATTAATTCACTCACCAACTTTAAAAATGCATTACATTATTCTCATACAACTCAAAGAAATTGGAAAAAATTGGAGAACAGGAAAAAAATAGGGACTGAATTCTATGCATTAATAAACTTGAGTGTTCATCTATGAATACTTTTGGCCAGCAGTTAATAAGATTTCTTTGTGAGATACATTTTGAGACTTTAACGTAGACCTTTCTCAGATAAAGTTTAGAAGCTGTCTTTCACCCTTATTATTACAAACCATAATTATAAGGCTGATTTATATAAGAAAGGAGATTTTAAAACCCAAGTTGCCCGAAATCTGGTCAGCAAGCAGGGAAACTTTGCATATCTTAGTATAGCTGTCTGAGGGCAGTAAAACTTCTCTCTTTTGAAATACACAACTGTGGCATCATTTTAAAAACAGGCAAGAGAGGCAGAAGATAACTGTCTGAGCGAGGGAACACACAACATCCTTAATATATTAGGCACAATCTTGGTTATAAAATATTATCTGATACAGCTCTGAAAAGTGATTCACAGGCTGGAAATGAAATTGAGCACAAGGGTTATGAAGATTTCAATACAGACACTGATGGAGAACTGGGCGTAGAAACTGCAGAATTAATTGTCTTCAATTCAAGAATTTATATGGAAGAAAGATAAACAGAGGAAATGTTAACAACAGAACACCGCTATGACAAAATGACTGTGAAACCGTAAAAGTTAATTGGAAAGTAAGCAGAGCTATGAAACAGATTTGCTATGCTGAGAAGCCAAAATGAAATGCCAAGGAGCATGAAATAATGAGGAAGTAGTACAGTCCATCTAAAAATCAAGAAGATATGGAGTTCACCAAGGATAGAAAGTAACCAAGGAAAATTTGAATTCCTGAGATGACCGGTCAAAAACATGTGCAGTTACTAAAAGACAGAACATGCTAAAAGATAGAACATGCTAAATCCACCCCAAAGTAAATAAATAAATAGTCCAACTCACCGCCCCCCCCCAAAAAAACCCCAAGTCAACACATGCCCATTTTTATTTTCTATGAGACTGACTGCTGACAAAATAAAGACAGGTGTGACTGACCAGCAAAGTCCTACCATGGAAGAAGGGTCAGAGGAGAAGGGCCAGGGTGCTGGGCCCAGGAAGCTCAGAGAAGAATGCAGGCTGGGACTGATCACAGCTGCTGCAAAGATGACTCAACACCAAGAGGCCCCAAGAGTGGGTTTTGCTTTAGATAAACAGCTCTCAACAGCTGAGAGAATCAACTGCTGGTATGTTTCTCCCTGAGTTCATTAAGAGTGTGAATGTCTCCCTGGGTTAACTAGGCCAATGTGGGGTATATGTATACACGGCTCAGCCCAAAGTAAAGAGTATTAAAACGTAGTCAACCACCAAAAGATTTTCAAAGAGAGCAATGGGATTGAGCCAACTTCAATTCACACATATTTTCCTGGCAAGCCAGGGATGATGTGTTGTGATGGTGATCACATCAGAGAGACACTGGGAATCACACTGATATTGTGACTGAACTGGGCATTGCAATTGCTGTCTTCTGCTATATGTAACCTCTATTTGTACTGTGTTTTCAGTGTGTTTTGTATCATGCTGCTAAATCAGAAATCCCATGTGACATCAACTATCTTCAAATAAATAAATAAATCTGCTGTTAAACATTGTACCTTCCACATCTAGACTATCTAAAAGAACCTGATCAGAGAGAACTGGACTCTGACAACAGGTCAGTTACACGAGGAACTAGAATAAATATAAGCAAATTCTCCAGAAGATGTATGAAGTATATTTGACAGTAAAAAATATTCCAAACTTGATTTAGGACACATGTAAAGAAAAACGATTGGGACAACTAATGAAAGTTTTCTCGCTTAAAAAGTTTTTAAAAAATCTAGGATCATATGGTCTAAGCAAAAGGTTGAGGAGACACAGCTCTAACTAAACGCAATCAGAGCCTGATGGTCTTCTTCTGAAGCATGGATGTAGGTCAGTTCCACATCTAGATCATTAGCCAGTAGTCACGTTTAGCTAGTATGCAGCTGCTGTAGGGAGCTAGAGAACTGACAGCATCCCCAGCTTCTTCCACAATACTTCATATTTGGGGATTTTTGACTACAGAAGCTGTGTCCTCCAGTCTCTTGCATTTGTTACAGTGTGAAAGGAAGCATTCTGCAGGTGTTGACATTTCTGGTCTAATGTGGACTGAGACAGTGCTATCAAGGACTGGACTCAATGACAGAGACAATCCCTTCCTACATTGCACGTTCCTGTAGATGGAATAGTATTCAATTTTTTGTTTGTTTTTTTTTGGGGGGGTTGTTAGTTTGTTTATTTTGGNTGGTTGGTTTTGTCTTTTTTGTTTTGGTTTGGTTTTTTGTTTTGTTTGTTTATTTTTTACTGGATGAAGATAGGACAAAAGGAAAGGAGAATTTTTTATCTTCTAAATCATAAGGCTCTTCCAGCATTCAGATCTCCAGCTAAGTGGAACTCTTTTTAAAGCATCCAAGAAACATCCATCCCTACAGTGTATTACATCTGGAAGACAAGAGACTAAGATTATTTCTGTCCTCATTTTTCATAGTTTTACCCTATGTACCTGTCTGGGCTTTACTGACAGCAGGGAGCTCACAGGATATTCAGTTACCAGATGTGCTCTGCAGGTCTTGTCCTTTCAAGGAAGCCTCTTCTCTTGAGCAATTAGCATTTTTAGAAGAGGATGCTCTATAAACATTCTAGTGTACATACTGATGACAAGACTGCACCAGTTATAACACTACACAATAATGAAATTATGCCAAGGCATATTCACAAAGCTCTTTAGAGGCAACCCTGATGCACTAAAATTGTGAGCAACTTGCAGTCTAGCAACCCCCCTGGAGTTTGTATTTTGTTAAATTTCACCAATAGCACATTTAAAAGTCATACCTACCTAAACTGTTATTGCTGCTAGTTGGCCAGGAAGCTATTCTATCCCTTAACTTCTTCTTTTTACAAGAGTCATCTGATTTCACAGAAAGCTCCACTTCCTCCTTCTTGATTTCCCGTACCAGTTCCATGCGGCATTGACTAAAATCCTGGAAGGAAACTTTTCCATTTTCATCTGCTCCCAGCTGGTGCATGATCTCCGCAACAGATGCCTCCATATTCAGCTGGCGGCACACCATCAGCAAGTCATTCCTAAAGATATTTAAGAGGGAAAATGGGGGCAGGGAAATTGGAAAAGTGGGAACAGAGAAGACAAAAAAACCCCAAAAATTAGTTTAGAAGAAAAGGAATACTAACTCTCTCTTATCAGGATATACATTAATGCACAGACACTTAAAACCAATAAGACAATTTTTTTTAATGTTAATCCAACAACCAAACTGTGAGGTTGGAAATAAATTACAATACAGAAGGGCTATGGAAAAGAAGGGAACATTTTTCTTTAAATGTTAACCTCTCTTTTCATGACCTTATTAACATTTCTACTATCAGAGACAGACACACAGGAGAGCTGAATCCTGCTGTTGATCTTCACAGTATCTTCTGAAAAGGTGACATAATAAGAATTTGTGTCATTATCATCTGATCAATGGTTACTTAAAATTACATTTTACTCAGGACAGGCCAAGAAAATTTCTTTTGCCACTGAACAGCAGTAACCTAAAGATGCAAAACATATAAAAACCCCTAGATAATGTAGCAGAAAAAAGAAATACTATGTCAATTAACTATTGCCAAGCCTTTCTTCCAAACATTCTTACTTGGTCCAACTGTTTAATGAAACTCAAAAAAGGGGGACAAAGACAGTATTACGAAAAATATTCTTGCACTGAATGCAAGTGGCCAAAATATAGCTGAAACCAAATCAACATGGAAGATACTTTCAGCATATAATACAATGACCAATTTAGACAGTGTGCTTTTAGGAGAGATGCATGCAAAAAAAAACCCCAAGCCAGCAACACTATGACCAGTGCCAGTTTTTATTTTATGTGAAGATAACATAGCCAAGAACCTCAAGAACATACCTTAGACTTAATTTGGGGTGTAACACTAGTCTCATCAGAAAATATTCTGAGGGGTTTATTCCTCACCACTTTGCCTTTTTTCTTTTTCAAAGCTGAGGTACAATAAAGTACTTCAAAAGTAACAGTTGGTAAAAATACAGTCAAGAATTAGAAGTTGATAACTAAATAAAAAAAGGTGAGAAACCATTAACAAGTCTACTCATGGAAAAGGAAAGAAGGTTTTAATTGGATATGAAGGTAAGTGGACTATTAGACAGTCTAATGCATCACATTCTTTAACAGTGGCAGGTGTGTAGTTCAGTGAAATACCTCAGTTGCTTCATCAGAGACTAAATCAACACCTCATAAAAGACAGTGATACTGTCTTTTTCTTCAAAATGTAAACCACTAAAAACCTCATTGCTGTTCTTAGGCCAACAGAGCTCTGCAACTGTAAACCCAGACGAAAGAATCTTCCTGACTATACAGATATCTTCTGTCCTTCCCAGATGCTCACTTATCATAAACAAAGGAGACAAAGTTGATAGCTTGCCTCATTCTGCTGCTATTCAGAGAAATTGAGCCACCAAAAAGGGAAAACTCAAAAGACCTTCTTTCACATTCTTTTCCTTCTGTTCCTCTCCCAGCTAGCCCTAGCTCACTGTAGCGAGGAAGAGGCATGGGGAGAGATGGAATATTGAAACAACTTCTCCAACAAATGAATGACAGATACTATTTATCAAATTACAACTAATCAAATTCTAAATAAAATGTGAGCAAATCAATTCAGTCAGATCTGAAGCAACAGCTGTTCTACACTATCAAATCCTTCTTTGTGCCCTAATCTCTCTGATTCAAAAAATTTGTAAAAATTACCACTACTTTGCCACTCGTACACATCACTGTTTCTTTCCCGCCATCCTTTTCTGAAATACTTTTTGAATTAGATTGCATAACACTACCACACCGATTTATACTGCAAATAATATGAGTATGTTTCTGTGTTATGGCTTCTTTTAAGAATCTTAAAAACATATTTCTTATTTTTATGTTGTACAAAATCTTTCTGTAGGAGGAAGGTGAATGAAATGTCAATATTATGTGAATTATTTAGCATATTTAGCAGTATCATTATTTCATTACTAATATCAGAGCATCATTCAGAAGGTCTCTGAAAACATGACATAGTGAAACATTCACAAAAGTAATATATTATCATAATCGAGGTCCGTCTATTCTGCAGAAAAAAGTTGTAAGTCTCCATCCAGAAATTCCAGAGCTGCTGAAACAAAATCCTTGTCAGAGTTGCTTACAGTAAAACTGGAGCATAACAATAAAATTTACATTATGAACACCTATTTTAGAAAAAAACAACAAACAAGCCCCACAAAAACAAAACTAAAGCAACCAAATCTCTACTTATCACAAAAAATAACTTTATTATAGGATAACTAATTTTTATTATATAAGTCAAATATAAACTATTATTACTTGCAGTTAGTTTTTTTGTCAGTTTTGCTCTTAGCTTTGAATCTGATCAATAAATAAATACTCTTCATGGCTCAGTTCCCTGTTCTTAAAAATTAAAGCAACAATACAAATACAGTCTCACAAGGTTATTGCAAAGGAAAATAAGAATGACAGTGCATTTAGGTTTTTACACAGATAATGACAAATAAAACTAAGCAATGTCTTCATGCGTTCTCTTATCACAGATCAGACAGAGCAGCACAGATTGAGGGACTCTATGCGCTAATCTTTCAGGAGAAGCAGTGCAGAGTGATTCTGCCAGGGTATTCCAGGGCACAGGTTTGCTGCCCAGGCCCCAGAACTATCCTTCCACTGGGCTGGCAGGAGGCTGTGGCACTTGTGGCACACATTACACTGCCCTGCTCTTGACAGCTGTAAGCCTCCATCTCAATACAGCCCCCAAGGACATGTCCAAATCTATATCTGGTTCCTGACAGTCTAAAGGTGGAAATTTTCTCTCCTGTTACACAAATACAGACTGACTATCATTTGTAGCATCTGCAGCCTGAGGACATTGCCTGAAGCAACATACAGCAGCACAAGAAAAGGTGCAATGAATTTCAAAACCCAAAAAAATTGAAACTACTCAAGTAACTGAGGACTACAAGCACCACTGGAAATAGATTTCATTTCCTTGGAGCACACCATGCAACCCGAAATGACAAATTGGTTGGGGTTTTTTATATAAATGGAAGATCAAAACTAAAATGACTGAAATTTCTGCTGCACAAGAAAACAGTAAGATAGTCTTCTTCTTTATTCCATATTCCCTGCTGTACTCACTTTTACCTTGTTCTGATTATTGCTTTGGTAAAGCACAAGGAACTGCCTACGTAGGCATAAGGATGCTGCACAATATCTGCAAAGTGTTGGCTCTGAGACTGAACAGAACCAGTGGAGTAACTTTCCCCTTTTTTTCCCATCTAATATTCTACCAAATTTGTAAAGGAAATCTGGTAAGGATGGTTCCAATATTAAGAGAAACTGTATATTTTACTTAAAAGTATTAAAATTTTTGGCCATTAAAAAGTATCGGTATTTTGCCAGGAAATATTGAATCTTTGCCTATGCAACTTGCAGTCTAGGTGCACAATGCTTCTGAGGAGAGAACTCAAAATTAAAGATGCAGCCAAGTTCCCTAGAGGCCAGTGCAGTAAACAAACAATGTAAGAAAACCTGTTCCATGCAGTTGTGTTGTGAGTCACTTCTAGACCAATGCTGTAAAGAAACAGGAATCTTATTTGAACATCAGTTTTTGAAAAGGACTAACCTAAAGTAGACTGCCTGTCTAATGGAGCACTCAGAGGCAATAAGAAGTTGCTGATCTAAAATATGGAGTGAAATCACTCCAGATAGATCATTTTTATCCTTAGCAGGAGAGTGTTTAGCTCAGGTCCCTGGTGTAGCCACCATTCTCCAGAGCACCCACTGCTCCGTCTGCTCTGACTCTCACAGCGAGTCAAGCCCTGGACTGCTTACATCACAGAATCACATCAGTCCTTTAGCTTTGTCTTTTCTATGAACAATCCCAGGCAAACAATCCTGGAAATCATCCCAGAACTATGTTCATCTTCAGTCAGAACCTTCCAAAAGGCTCACAGACTAGCACCTTTTGCTCTGAGCAGCAGATGAACTTCTACGAGAGTCTTAGATGGGGAAAGAAATAGTTCTATAAGGGGCTCCAACCACCACATGAGGCAGGCTGTACAAAGTGTGCATTTCTCAATCTGTACGAACAGAGCTAACAATAATTCCAAAACCATCTGATATACAGAGAATGCACAAACCACAGACCCCGTGTATTATGGATGCCCTGTGTATTACATAATGATCTTTGGTAAACAAAGCATGTTGAGGTAAGCACCCAGCTATAGAGATCACTTCTGAAGGTTACCAGACTAAAAGACTATTTCCACTGTTGTCTGTAAAACATGAATAAAGCAACATTCTCACCTACATGTGGGGCTAAATGGAGAATTTATGTAGTTTTGCATTCCAACTAGGGCCATGTTTTGACTTTACAAAACAGAAAAAACCCCAGTTCACATTTCCTGTGACTAGATAGAGCAGTCTGGTGGACTAGGAAAGGGAACAATCATCCACAGCAGTTCTTACTTTTCTGAAGAAATAATTTCTAGAACCAGCAATGACCAGAAAAAGAGAAATCAGTTCCTCTAGTCAATTTAGACTCAGAAACATAAGATTTCATTACCGTTATCACAATCTAAACAGTTTCATCTTCAGACTGTTTCACATACAAATTCCCTCAATTATTACCAATTTTGATGTTTTAACAATACAGCAGCTGTTACTATGTCAGGTGCAGATCATCCACATTATCTTTCAAAGGAAGTGGTAGGGCAAGACTGAAGGTACATCTGCTGAAGCAATAATCACAACAACTTCAGAAGTGCTGGACTTTTCCACCTACTGTTACCTGAATGTCCCAAAGAAAGAGTAAAGAATTAAGAACTACAAGCTTCCTGCAACAATACATCTGCCTTATAGTTACTATTAGTGAAGAAGGCCCTCAGTTCTAATTTCAGTTTAATAAACTGCATTCATGATCACCATTACTGTTCATACATAGAAAGACTGATAAATTGACGTGTGATGTGTGTATGTGGAATAGTCAAAACACTGCCAAACAAAATGCCTTTGGTTTTACTTCCTGGTACTAGAGTCCCTAGTAGTGTTAATTTACACCCACAAACACTTTTTTAGACGAATGTGTAACACCCACATTATTCATTTTTTATCTAAAGTTCCATTTCCTTATGGCTGTCCCAATATTCCCTATTTTCTGTGCATCAAATATATTGTCAGCACAAGGTAAAAGCTATAAATGAGCCATTTTCAACTAAGCTGATGTCTTGGCAAGACATGAATAATGTGAGGCAGGACAGGATGCAGAACAGGCACATTAGCTGGACACACTTGTTAAAATGCTGAGCAGCAAGACTGTTTATACTGGGATTTGAAAACTAACACTGAGGCTTCAGTTTTAACATCTCATTGTGAACAGGAAGGGAACTGATGCTACATGTTTTTTCATGCTACATGAAAACTTGAGAAGACATAAGAGCACTGATTGACATTTGCTAGTTTTACAGGATTTTTTCTTTTTATTTTTGCCCTCAAATATGAGGGAATGAAAGCAAAGTGTAAGCATGAAGTTGAAAGCAAATGGGAAAAAAAAGGTCACTGAACCAGACTACAGTCCCACAAGGAGATATTTATTCCATAACCACTGAGTTCTTTATACTTGAAGTCTCTGTGGCACTATATGGGATCTTGCACATTTGCTTGATTATCCTGCAAGCACAAGATGCAGACTGTGAAACTCTGAAGATAACAGAGGAAGACAGGCCATTAATTTGTACCAGAGTAGAAAATACGTCAGACTCAAAAAAACCTCCAAACACAAAACAAGAGACGTGCCACAGAACTAAACGAGGTGGCCACATTCACAAGGAGAAATTAGCCTGGATAAGAAAGGAGAGAACAGAGGAATGTAGCACTGGCCACGTCATGCCAGCATTTTTAAAGTACAGAAATTATTAACCTCTGCATGAGGAACACATTATTGCTTCCAACTACTCTCAAGAAAAACTATTCCTACAACCTCAGATATTATCTATTCTGCCAGCACGGCATAGTGGAAAACCAGGGTGCAGCTGCTGTTACGGATCAAGGGCAATTAGAGTCAGAGAAGCTTCTGGACAAGAAAAACAAGACATAATAGTTTGAAAGAAAGGAAGGTGGTAGGAGTCTCTTCTGGGAGACTGTATGAAAAGATGAAGGAAAAGCAAGGAAATTTTAGTTGCATTTTAAATCTAAAGAAGAGTAATGCAGAAGTCCATTTTCAGAACCATGTAAGTCAATTGAATAAGCCTTATGTCATTAAAATGTTACCCCACAGAAATACAGCACATAATGAAACCATGGAGAGGACTGCAAAGGAAAATTATCCAACGCTATACTCAATGACATGAAAAAACATAGTTGTGTCATGCCTCACGGATGGGTGTCTAAGTTGTTTTTTTTTAAGAATGCTACAATGTCCATTTGTGCTCTGTCCTATTGCTTTATTGTTTTGTCCTGAAAACTTCCTAATTTAAAATTACCCAATTCAGATTGTTACTTCAGAAAGGGAGTTAATGGTCTGTTTTCTGCCATCACAGTGGATAAGAAAAATAGTTCTTACACATTTAAAACCCATCGGCAGATGTCCTACCTTCATTTGAGTAAAGAACCCTATTTTCTGCATCTCGAAACATCTTCAGTGAGCTGCTCTTGTCTTTCTCTAAATGGTCCACAAGCCTGATGGATGATGGCACACAAAACTAGATACCAGTGTAAAACGTACACTGAAATTTGACAAAAAGTTGAAAGCATAAGTCCTGTTCTACAATAGCACAGTTCTGTTAATTTAAATTTAACTTGAGACCCACTACAAATATCAGAAGATTTTCTTCAATCGCTCATCCTGTATTTGTGCCACCAAATGTACTATTGTCTACGTATTCCCACTTTATCTAACCTGATTTTTCCAAGCAATATCTTCATCTGTTAGCACCAATTGTGACTCTTATCCCCCAACACGTCTCCAATTTTCCTTAGCTTGGTGTCATCTCAAATTTAAGAAAGTTAACTCATTATCATGTCATCCAGATCATTATTTTTTAATAATAGTGATCTGGTCCAAGCCATCCTTCTGATTTTGATTTGATACAGTATTTTATTTGCAAAACAAAGTTTTGGTATCTAATGATCTCAAAGTATAGCTTGAAAAAAGCCCCAAACCAAATTCTCTTCCTTACTCTATTTCCTTGGCTTGCCTACAAGTGTCATAAAACAACACCAAAAGCTTTAATAAAGACAAGACAGAAGGAATTCCTTGTTGCACTTCCACCACTAACTGCTCTCGCTAGATCTGGGAAAGGTTAGATGAGTTTGGCATAACTTTTCTTTACGAGTCCATATTCAGCTAGTTGTCTGTACACTGATCCCAATTTCACCACATTTTTATAGAAAAGTAGCATATTTTATCTTTCTCCATTTTCTGTTACTTCTATCTTTTAAAAGAAAAAATGCAAAATAGTTCTGAAGTCATCTTTAGGAATCTGACATTAAAATTTTCCAGTACAACTAATTAAAACAAACCCAAGTACTCTCTAGCTTCTTTCTTTCCAAAGTATTTGTTACAAGTCCTATTTGCAGGAACCATTTCACTATACTTGTTATTTTCAGTGCAGAAAACAAAAAGAGAAAACATGTCACACTTCTCAGCATCAGTCATCAATAGTTCACTTGGCTCCCTCTTCCCTGTTTTTTGCTGTTTCCATATTGTGGGATAATTTTCTGTTACACTTCAAATTCCTTGCTAGTCTCATTTTCTGCTTTGCATATTAACAGTGCCTGTTCACAATTAACTTGCAACTTGACCCAGTTCCACTATGCTGAGCAGTAGGAAAACGACAAGGTTAACAGTCAAATAGCCCCTAAACTCTGTATTTTTTATTCATAATTCAACAGCCTAAGCTTTTACTTCACAGCTCTGTCCTGCCTTGGCTACCTCTCACAATACTATTCCAAGCACGCAGCCTACACCACCACTCCTTCCCCTGAGAAAGCAGGGAGAAAGTTCCTTCGACAGTCAATACTTCCCACCACGGGTGGAGGAAGCGGGGGCAGGGATGAATGTGTCCCCCATTTCATACGAGATGTAGGCAAAACTGCCAGTCTGTGGCAGGAACTTCCAGAATGAAAACATATTTTATAGATGGCACAACAAAGGCCCATTCTACTCATTAGAAGTCTTAGAAGTTTAATTTTGTGCTCTGATTGCCTTCACCAAACTGTTAAGGCAAACTGCACCTCAGGACCTGTGAGAACAGTATGTGTGGTTTTGGCTAAGGCTCTCGGGAGACAGAACTGATGCAGGCAAACAAAGGTCCATTTATCAACAGAGAAACAGAGCTTGTCAATAGAATCTCTGCCATTCTGTGCTTTCTTTTATGCTGCTCGCCAGTTTCAAATACTGCTAATACACAGTATCAATTCAGCCTACAGGCTGCCACAGGGTTAGGAACTACCAGGAGCACAGTTTTGGTTCAGAGGTCTCTGTTACCTGATTTACCTGTAACAATTTCCTAAGGGATTTAATTTAATAATTTCTAATACTACATAAATACTGTTTGGGTCTATTAAATAAAAGAAAGTACTGCTGCAGAAAAACTCTGAGAAGAAAAGAGACATTGAACATGCTGATTACAATTAATCATTACAGCTCATTACAGTGATATTAATTAACACAGAAGGTCAATGCATGCAAACAATCACTCTGCTACGATGAATTCCACATACGTACTATTTATTCTAAAAGTTGCGTGTGAACATTCACAGTAAAAATAAGGTATCCATACCATAACTTTTCCTCCAGACGCCCTTTGAAGCCCATCCTTTGGACAGCACACAATTAAGCACAACACTAGCCTTGTTAATGTCTTTCATTTACCAGCTGTGATACCGGAAGTCTAAATAAAACCTCTGGTGTGCTTTTACACTTCTGATAACAATGCCATTTTTATGGTCATGAATTAACTTGTAGAGAGATTTCTTAGATCCAATCATTTGGAGTGAACCACATTTAACAATCAAGCACACATATCCAGGAGGATCACAACTAAACACCAAGCTCAAGTTTCTTACCGCCCTCCATCATCTCGTGCCAACACTGAAAGTCACAGTGCCATAAAACAAGCCACAACTATCAACTGACCATGATGGAAAGAAATATTTCTTACTGAGCTAGTGTTCAGCTAGGGTGACTGACTGAACGAATTCTAGAGCAGACACAGCAAAAATTCAGGACCACACAGAGCAGGTTGACTTTAAAAACCCCATGACACTCTTCACTCAACTTTTCTCAGTTCATTGCATAAGGAGTGCAGGTACCTTGCTTAGGTCTGTACATTTGCAAGAAAGGCCAGGTGCCCAAGTATTTTGTGAGGTTCCTTTACTCCTTATTGAAACATCTATAACCTGTTGCTTGAATCAATTTCAGGTACTCACTACCCTACCCCCGTAATCAAAACAAAGACATTTTAAAAATAATTTTAAAATCCATCTACAACTACCAGAGAAATACTTGTACGTGGCATCCTCAATCAATAAATACAAATAAATTAAGCACTCACTGGTGGAACTCTTCTTTCATCCAAGTGCCTCCCAAAACAGTCAACCCATCCATTAATTTCAAGCAATAGGTTTGGGCAAATTAATTCCGAAAACATACAGAAAGCTGCTCCTTAGCAACATGAGCTAAACCACAGTGTTTAAGGAAGATGCTAACTGCCTTGTCTGCCATAAGCAGAAGATGCAATCACACATGAATAAGAGAAAATCAAATATTTACTGTAGTCCCAGTCATACTGCTAGAACAGCCACCTGTGGTTTCTATGTTATAAACCTAGGGCTATGGATTTGCTAGAAAAGCCAGGTACCAAAGCATCCTGTGAAGGCCCCTGTCCCCAGTCACTCTTGGGAGGAGAGTAATGGAGTATAGTACTGAAGTTACAATCTTTCAGAATTGCCACAAAGAAACCCAAGAAAACACAAGGCAAAAAAAATCCCAGTTTAACAAATCCTTTTTTTGCCCTCTAGGGCTACAAAAGGGAAAGTACTGACTTGAAGAGAGGTTGAATTCTCTTACAGTAATAACCCAAAGAACACAGTATTTGTAACAGCCCCAATAACAATAAAAAAGTTTAATAAAAAATTAATAAAGATAAGAAATACAACACTTGGAAGTCAGCTGGATGGTAACTTTCAAAGGGGTCAAAAAGTTTAACATTTATATTCTCGAGTGACTCACTGTTTGTTCAGTTTTTCCTTTTACATTACAACCTTAACATTACATTACAATTCCTTACATTAAATCTGCCTGGACAACAAGTTCCTAACTAAGAAAGAGAATACAGTGACACCATGTAACAAGCATGAGATAGATACTTAAGTATATATACCCAAATATTAATGCCAATGAGGAAAGAAAAATGCAATAATCTATACAGAACACATCAAGTAACTTTACTAACTTCAAACATTAACAGTTCCAGCTAAAATACCCTTCAGGTGTCTAATGTTTACATAAGAACTGGACCACTAAGTCATTTAAAAATATGATAGGTTCAGAAAATGCAAGTTTGAATATATTCCTCTTTTTGTTGTAACAAATACAGACTTTGAAAATACATAATCCTTTAATGAATGTTGATCTTTGGTATGCTTTCTAGACACAATATTTAACAAAGAGACACTTTTTTCTTCAGAATAAACTAAGCATGCCGGGTGTATCTCTGGCTTTCCACCTACATCCACCCTCCTGTTTTTCCCCCTAACTTACTCCTTTTTTGCTTATGATGCTCTGAGAGGACCTGTGGAAGATTAAATTGGACTAAAACCACCAAAAATTCTATACAACAGTGGAATCAGTCACTGACTAAGGCAAGTCCCAAGAGAAACAGAAAAAAACAGACTACAATCATTTGAAAAATAGCACAGTGCTTCCAGTCACCATCCTACTTGGCATACAGTAAATGTTGTGCTGTATCCATATAAAAGCACTCCTTCAGTTACATGGATCACGAACTCCATGACAACCTCCAAATGGAGATGGATGAAAAATAAAATTAAGCCTAGAAACAGGATCTGAGAGCTGAAAATGTTTTAAGACAAACTAAAAAAACTAATGCAAGGACAAAGTCCATTTTACCAAGGTGGGGGCTTTTTTTAAATGGTGTTTTTTGGGGGGCTTTGGTTTTTTTTTTCTTTGGTTGTTGGTTTAGTTTTGGGTTTTGTGGGGTTTTTTGTTTGATTTGTGTTGGGGTTTTTGGTGGAATTTCTAAAACTGAGTAGGGTTAAAGAAAGCATAGAGCAAATAGTCCAGAACTCAAGTGAGAATAAAATCCTGTAGTGGGGGTCTAAAAACATTTCTAGCTCTGTAAGAACAGCCCAACAATACAAAGAGCCAGAGTAAGGCAAAGACTAAGCAAAGTCTTGCTAGAAAGCATCTACATGCAGAATATTAACTCATGCCCAAAGTAAGTTCTCGGAGATCCTGACTGAACATATTTGCATGGCTCGTAAGTGCTTATCCTGGGAGTTAAACCCTTCTTTTACCACCATTGGAAACTTTGCTGGTCACAGACAACCCACATTAATTTTGCTCTTCCACTTAACAAGTACTTCGGTAGGTATTTTTTTAAATGTTAAGTGTAGAAGTTCAAGCACACCAGCAAAATCAAACACCTCAAAAAAAAGGTTAAATGAAATGGTAACCACTCAGGCAAAGAGTAACAGAACATTAGAAACACAAATCTCCTCCCTTAAAAACCACACCGCATAGATACATACTTTCTCTTTTTGAAAACACTGTTTTTTCTACTCTAATAGCATGTGGCCATTAGATGCAGCAACATTGAGGGGGGTGCAAAAACGTACTAGCAGGAAATCTGGGAACTCCCTACTACCATAGCCCATTAAAACCGAAGGTATCACCTTGCCCTTACAAAGCTTTTGAGCTCTCAAAGCTAAGAACCACTAAAACCACTCAGGTAACAAATCAAATCCAACAAGTTCCTTTTAAATGCTTCTGTGAAGCGCTAGTGAAGGCTCAGTTACTCAGCATGTCCTTTTAACAAGCCCAATACACAGGTAGTAAGTTTATGGGTTAACAACTTACTCTACTTTTACCAGAGATTTTCTGTAAGACATTGAAAACTAGCATTTTTGTATTTTAATAACAAAATTAATTTTTTCACCCATTATTTCCATAGCTCACACCTTCATTTTTTGAAGCAAAAGTATTTCCTGCAGATTCAAAGTTTCTTTGTTTAGACTTCGCAGTAGAATAATCTGGATTTAGTGACTTCTGCAGTAAGGCTGACATTCATTATGTCCTAAATGGAATTTCAGTACAATCCACATATAATAAAGCTACAAGGCAATTAAGTTTCTGAAGAGGACATTAATCTAGCCTGTCACCCATAAAAACTCAGCATCATCCAAGGCCACATATGCAGACACCACAAAAAAAAGCAACAAAAGCACAGGTGTCCTCCTTCTCAATGCACCAACCCTCTGAAGCTGAAAATGTTTAACTGTAACACCAGATTCTGAAACTTTCCAAAGCAAACAGAATAAACCCCAAAACGATGGAAAACAATTACTGGGGTTTTTTTCAGTTAAGTGCTTTTTGTTAGTAACACCACAATCCAGCTGCAGATCCAAAAAACAAATGACTGTTGTAAAGAGTGTTTAAGGCTGCCTTTTGCTCGTAGCATGGCTCATCCAGAAGATTTCAAGCATTCATAATCTCGTCTTAACCATGGACTGCTTTGCAGTTGGGGGATTTTGGGGGGGTAGTGGATTTTTCATTTGGTTAGTTGGTTCACTTTTGAGAACTTACTTCTTGTTGTGAAAGCATCAGAAGAATGCCAAACATTCGCAAGATGCTAAAATAATGAAGTAACAAATATTAGCCCCAAAAGAAGCAAAAGCCATTTCAGTACAAGCCAGTAAATTAAAACTCTTGTGTTTACTTAGTACTTTTCTCTAGCTGATCCTGCAAAATTTCACTATGGACATGGAAATGCAATGCTTAGCATTTCATATCCCATGGTTCAGCATCTTCTGGGTTATAACCACCAATGGTACATGCTTAATTATGCTTTTATTGTTTTGATATCATCCTAACTATTTAGAGCCTGAAAATTAATCAATAACTCAGGTGAGAGCCTGAAAATGAATTAGTATATCAGAGCATGCTCCTCCTCTCCATCTGTGCCTTTACTTTCCTGTTATTATTTGAAAAGGTTTATTACAGCTTGATGCCCAACAAGCATTTCCACAGCTAAGACACCATGTTACTTCATTGGGAATGCAAATATCTCTTTTCCCCATGCAATATGAACTAAATAAAAATGCATACAAAATGTCTGCCTTTGCTGGTAGTATAAAGATCCCCTTTTCCATAACAGCTCTGGAGTTGGAAAGAAAGAAAGCTTATTAAAAAATTGCTGCATGTGTTATGCAAAGAAATGACTGACCAATCTTCAGCCATGCAAGCAAAAGAAAAGGGATACTAGTTTTTAAAGATATGACAACTTACGCTCAGTAACAGCTGCAAAACTGCAAATTTTTGCAATTTTATTGCACTGAAAATAAGTAAGTTCTGAAAAAGGCTCAAGCTAGTAAGAGGCTATAGATCAGTTCTAGTCCACAAGGAAAGAGCTGATTTTACAGTGCTGGCTTCTGTGTTTTCAGCTCTTTATACAGATGCCTAAGCATTTATTGCAATGTTTAACCTGCTGGAAAAGGCACAGTAACATGGAAACGTCAGTCTACCACCTCCACTGGTGCTACAAGTAAGGCAAAAGAAATTGTTGCCCTCGAGGATGAGCAAAGGGAAGTCAAAGAAAGAAGGGCAAGAAGGAACAGGAAAACCAAGCAACTGGCCCGTATGAAACAAAAAAAACCCCAAAGAAAATACTGCATAAGCAAGACAAACAGTATGCACAGAATGGCAAGATTAGTGTAAAAGCAGCTGTAACTTTCTTGTCTTCAATTTGTTCTATTGCAATAGATGCAACTACCTAAACACTACTGCTCTAAAAAAGAATAAAATCCCAGTTGCTACAATTTTAACAGGGAGGCTATGCTAAGTCTGTGGTGGTACATACTATAAATACATCCAAAACCCACTGGGCAAGTCTCCTCCTGCATAAGCCATTGCCATAAAACAGATTATAAGGGAAATTGAGTCACTACACAAAGCAAGAAAGGCATTCCATTTACACAACTGATTACCCAGACTACCTAATGAAGGAAAGAAAAGTACTCGACTCCCTCAAGATCATTTGTTAAATATTCATTTGCTACTTTCTCACACATATGGAGATTTAAAGGAAGACAATAGTTTATAACACCACAATCTCTGATAAAAGCCATACCAGTTCTACTTTGAAGGCACAACTCACTTCAAGCAAAGTATTAGCAACCTTCAACAACAAACCCACCATCTCCTGAAGGACTTTCAACCACTATCCTCTGGGCCTTATTTCCATTTCCTGCTGAAACCCAATGTCCCTAGTTAAACATTTCCTAGATTTTCAAAGCTTTCGAAAGGTGTAGTTCAAGCAACACATTGAAACACCCATTTTGAAGTACACAGAATACAAATTTGGAACAAAACTTAGGGAATGTGGAAAAGTTGATCAGAAATGAGTGGCTTGTGTCACAGCAGCATCTCTCAACTGCCCCTATGAAACACTGAAACATTAACATTCCCCAGTAAGATCGTTAAATTATAAATATACAGATGTCTATTGAGTTTACATTGCAGAAAAGTATCACAGTACAAATCAGTGAGTGTGACCTGAGGAGGGACTGTACATTTTAAGTTAACATCCTAAGATTTCAGACATCACAATGAATTCCATTAAGACTGTAAGCAAATGGAAAGAAGCAGTCTTAGCACATTGGTTGGAAAGCATACATTTTCATAGTTTATATTTCGAAAACACAACTGTCAAAATAATCATTAGACTGGGGGTGGGGGGAGGGGAGAGTGCTTAGGGAGCTGTTTAGATAAGAAATATCACAACTCTTAAACTTTATTTTCAGAGTGACTGCCAGTTATTACAGATTTTCAACAACTTTCTGGCTCCAAAGAGATGGCCGTGGGGATTCAAGTTTACTTAGCCTTTCTGCAGGGTCATATTTTTATGTTACAGATTAGATGACAGACTTGGAAATTCCCTCACTCAGTTCTCTAGAGGCAGTTGCTAATTGCAACTAGCATACGTTTCATTTAGAAAAGTTTCCCCCACCTCTGGCAAATCACGCTTTTGGAAGTTCAATATTTTTTAAAGAACACTGTGAGAGCAGAGGACTGGCCTCAGAAATACAATTCCCTCAAAACCTACTCCTGACCAGAACACACTGACAGTGCTTCCAGAAGTGTGAACATTCCATTACGGCATGTACAAGCTCACCCCTTCTGAAATCTGTCAGCCTAGATGACACTCCTCAAACCCCATGGGGACCAGCAGAGGAATTTAAATGAGATTGTGTAACACCCATATTGATAAAAACGTATTAACAAAATTAGACGACCCGGGAGACCAAGTACGAGTTTTCGCCCAGATTACCTACGACCAGCTTCGCGTGTTTACTTGGAAAAAACACCTGCCCGGGGCATGAGGTGATAAAAGACACCCGGGTCAGGAGGCGTCGCTTTTCAGCCCCGGTGGACGTGGAAGTCCTCTGGGCGGTCTTTGCCCACCGTCCGGAAAAGCTCTGGGTGCCGAGGCCCCAGCGGAGCCCCACTCCTGAGCTCCCCGCTCCGATGCCGCGGATCGATGGGGCCGCGGAGCGCGGGGGGTCCGGCGGGGCTGCGCTCCCGCAACTGCTCCAACTCGCCGAGAAGTTGAGCCGATGGAGGACGGGGAGGGGAAAAAAGGACGGGACGGCTCCGTACCGGCAGAGCGCCGCCTCCCGCTGTCGCTACCTGCTGATGAAGCCATCTCCATCGCCGTCGCAGGTCTGGAAGAGGCGCCTCATCCTCTCCTCCTCACCTGTGCTGGAGGTATCGCTGCTGCCGCTGCCGGCGCTGCTCACCTCCGCTACCGCGGCTGCCGCCATCATGCGCCCGGCTCCGGAGGAGGAGGAGGAATAGGAGGAGGAGGAGGAGGAGGAGTAAGAGGCGAGGCTGCCTCAGGCGCCCAGGATTCCCAGACGCGCCGCGCCTGCAAAGTGCGAGCGGCAGCACAAAGCGGGGCGGGGGCTCCGCGGGGCCCGATCGCTACGGCCGCGGCCCGGAGCGGAGACCCCCGGAGCGGGGAGGGGGCGGCGGAGGCTTCCCCGCCTGCCCACGGCATCGTCCTGCCCCCCACCCGGCCGCTCCTCCGGAGCCGCGATCCACGGTGTCGCCAAACCGGGGCCAGCTGCGCTCCCAGTCAGGGCCATCCAAACTCGTCCCGAGGGTCGCTTGTTCTCTCCTTTGGCTGGGCAGGCCCAGCTCCCGGCTTCGGGAGCGCTGCTGCCCGCTTTGGCTGTGCCCTGGCTGGTCTATGGAAGCCAAGCCCAGACACACCAACAACCCCAATGTCTTCTGTAGCCCTGTGTTTACACTTGACGATGTCTGATAGAGTGTAGCACAGGTGGGAGCATTCTGGGGTGCTGTTCCAACCAGTTCTTTTCTGCTGATCAAATTCCACCTGCAACGACCACAATTCGTTTTTCTGCTCCACATGTTTGTGGCTTGCACCTCTCCCTGTCTGTCTCCTTTGCATTTAGAGAAAAGTCACTTTCTTCGCAGTCTTCATGTGTCCAGATGGAAAAAAAAATAATTATCTCACATGTATGCTATGGCTTCTTCATTTCCTTTAGTACCCTTGCCACCCTTCTCAATACCTAATTAAGTTTTAATCAATCCTTTTTTAAAAAAAAAAAATTCCTGTGAAAAGAATTGATACACCAACAGCACCAATGACAACCTTATGTCTACTGCAAATAGGTATTCCAAAACAGTCTAGAACCGCATTTCTGTTTACAGTAGCATTACATTTCTAACTCCATCACCCTGTGATTAATTCGGTCAGCTAAGTTTTTTCCTAAACTATTTCTGTATTTGAAAAAAAAACCCTGTTATTAAGGACATGCATGCCTCTCATAGTATCAGATACTATCCTTCTTCTATTACTTAAGTCTTTGAAGACATCTAGTGTATCCCACAAAACATCTTGATCTTCCTTGCTGCTGACAGTGACTCATGAATATATAAAGTCAGCAAAGTTATCTCACTTCTCTTGTTGCACAGTCTCTTTCAAGTACAGTAACTGGCAATAGTTCTAATTGTCAATATTTATTGCACCTTGATTAAGTAAGTCATTACAAGGCAAAGAGTCCCTCTGGCATTTTATTAACTAAAACTACCTGCAAGTGCAAGCATGCATACATGCTCACTCTCGCATTCTCTCAGTCTGCAGTTTTCCAAATTGGATTGCTCGCGTTAGTTCTTGCTGGATGACCAGGGCACTGGCGTATGGAGCCAACGCACTTCCACGCTCTTTCAAGGCAATGAAAGCAGAGAACACTGTAACTGTCCTTTCAGATGTTCCATGTTCTGACCTACAATGGTCTCAGTCTTAGCAAGTGCTTTTTCTCAGTCCTGTGCAGGATGTTGCTCATATGTGATACCAGTTGTTTACTGCAGCTGTTTGTTTACACTGAGGACTGAATGAGCTGTGCAGTCACAAGACCATTTTCTTCAGACAGATCCCATAGACTTGCTGTTCAACATCACACATAAGAATTCTTGCACACATTCTGCAAATATAGCACTCATTGCTTCTTATTAAGAATTAAAATTCTTAAACACAGGGAGTTGGACTAGCTGTATTCTAAAGGTCCCTTTCAGCTTGAGATATTCAATGATTCTGTGATTCTGTATAGTGTCCTAAAACTGTGTTTCCTGGTGAAGCCACCAATACCAATACAGCAAGGTCAGATACAAAACACAAGCAATAAGGATCTCCAAGAATGACCTTCCTCTATCCCGATGCTACCTGCAAAGCCTCACAGTTATCCAGTTCTTATGTTTTTTTTAAGTAATCTCTCACTTCTTTTCTAATCCAGATAAATATCCCAGGTAGCACTTAATCTTTCATTCTCATCCATATGCTTCATGAAGTAGCTTTCTTTGCAGATCAGGAATTCATCCATTCCTTACATTCTCCCTCCTCATTGCTAATGATCTTTTTGCGTTGGTTTTTTATACATTAAGTTCTTGCTGCTCTCTTTTCTGCTTCTGGAGATCAGCTGCAGTTAAATTTTTGCGTCTTCAAGGTTAAGTCCCAAGAAAACCTGGTGCAGTGGTTTCTGACTTACCTTAAAAACAAATCACTCATACCATTTCCTCCTAGCTGATAGGGACAGCTGATATCCTGGCTGTGGTATGGCACACTAGACAGTGAAACCAGCTGAGCTTGCTGGCTTGTGTTGTGATCCCCATCTCATTTTTTAAAAAGATGTATCACATCAAGTAGAAAGCAACACTTTAAGCTGTAGTTCCCCACATTCCTATACCTGCTACAAATTATGTAGCAGTTCATTTCTGCAGCCAAGAATGTGAATTTCAGATGGCAAAAAAACATTTAAAATACAGAAACATGCTGTGTGGCAGAAAGTACATTCTTCCTGCAGTGCATCCTCACTGTTCCTTTGGGGAGGGGTGTGCGGTGCCTAGAAAGCGATGAAGAGAGAACAAGGAAGGAGGGCAAGGAGTGAGACCTCCATAGTGCTGTGAAAAGCAAATCTCAGAAAACAGGCTTGATATTTCTCAAAAGAAGAGGCTTTGCAGGTTTTCTATTTAAAACTGTGGATTTTAGCTGTCAGTCTGTTGGCTTCTTGTTTGTTTATCTTTTAAGTTAAATGAATCTGTATTTTTTTCAATATTAAACTATATTCTACAATATAAACTTCCCATAATGGCCCAATTTCCAAATGCAAACATAAAGATATACCAGACAGACAATGCAAAAATTACTAACTTGCTATAGTAGTACTAGCTGTACTAATGCTGTAGTAGTACTAGCTGAACTTATTCTCCAACATTTATATACCAAAATTTATATTCCCAATGGGTAGGAGACACCTCATTTGCAGAGATGCTGGACTTCTAAGACTTACCACCAAATCAACAGGTGATTTAAGTTTATGTGATCTCTGAAAGTCAAGTCTATGTCAAGTTAGGTGCTGAACAACAGAAAAAGAAAACCATTGTACACCACTCAAAATTTGACCATAGACAGTTTTGCAAAAGAAAAGAGCTTAAGTGAGTCTACATAAAACATGCCAAATGACCAAAATCAATTGATCAAAGAAGAGAAAAATTTCCTCTACGTAGCTTTCAGCCATTACACTTTTAACTTAACCTCCTTCAAAACCAACAAACAAAACAAGGAGTAAATTAAGTTTTTGAGCAGAAAGTTTTCATTTGGTAATATTCCTTTGAGCAAGGTAGCCCGGGTGTGCAATGCAGAACTTTCTCACCATCAGAAGTCCAGTTTGCCTAGAATACCATAGCTTCCTATTTCCTACATCCTGCATCCTGCTCTTTTCCACTTGTGCCAAATGCACTTTCTTAAGAGTTCCCTGTTGCTCCTTGAGGTTCTTGGGTAACAGACATTTCACTGTAAACTCACTGACACATTGCCACCCAACACTGAGAGGACAGACACGTTCTCTTAGGGATATTGACAGGGTGATGATAGCATTAAATCATAGTTACAAATAAAGCTTTATTTTCTGCTGTGATTGGTATAGAATAGAGTTTATTATTAGAATGGCACAGGATTTTTACAAGCAGAGTCAACATATAAGCAGCATATCACCTGGACCCTCTGCAGATAAGGTCATATCCCAGTACATGGTTCACTGTATCAGTATTGCAATCAAAATCTAGACTCAAAGAACATAAAATATGAGTAACTTAGTCCTCAGAGGAAGCAGAGTGCTGTGTAGGTGTCCCTGGACAGAGGGTCTGGGGTCCAGCAGCAGCTCCTATCCAAGTTCCCCACTGGTTACTTCTTGATTTTATAGATGCTGTTCCAGGTGCTGTTACCCTTCCCTGTCACCACCACTGGGCTGGTGACCTTCAAGGCAAGCAAGGAAGGCTCCAAGGAATCTTGGGGCCTATAGAGAGGAGGAAAAGACATCCATTTGGATTGTCTACTTGGTGCACAGGACCTTCAGTGCCTGATAATGAGGGAAAAAGAAGGAATCTGTCACCCCCTCAGGCACAGAGAATGGCTGACTGTCCTGTAAGATGGTGTGAGTTATGCTGAGCACATTACCACGGGTCAGGAGCAGGGGATATTGCTCACATGCCCATATAAAAACAGTGCAATCTGGAAGGCTATTTAGCTGGTTTAAGCCAATTTTCAAAGTACTGTTTTTAGCTGTACTTGCTAGTTAGGCCCCAGGAGCTAGTGATGGGACAGCAATGTTTTGCCCTCGCCTCAGCTGATAAACAGAAATAGGGCAAGACGAAGAAGTAGCTTCATCTTTTTTTTAATACATGTCAGCATATAGGCCACAGTTATAAACAGGGCACATTCTAAGAGTTACCAATTACCTAGTTACTCAGACAAGGATAGAGTGACAACAGAAAAATAAGAATATAGCAGGAACAGCTGGAGGTAGTGCCAGTACTCAGACCTGAATTTTCAAAACCCCTGAATTCCTTGTGTTTGATGCACTGTTATTTTTATTGGCTATATTTGCTGAATTCTCTGATATAAAACAGAAACACAGAATCTTCTGAGCTGGAAGGCACCCACAAGGATCATCGAGTCCAACTCTTGCATGAATGGCTCATATGGGGATTGAACCCACGACCTTGGCGTCATTAGCACCATGTTATTTCTGCCAAACAGAGAAAAGAAATTACTCCAAGAAAACAGTAAATGTCAGTCATTAGGAACACATTAAAAATATTACAGAAAACAGTTTGGGATTAAAGCAATTAATAAAATGCAACCATTTAACCATTTTGCTTTATTTTATTTTAAGTTTTGTGGAAATATCAGTTTCTGTGGAAGTTTTGCTAACCTATTTTTTGAGTACAAGATTTTTTTTCATGGAATCGTTAAGGTTGGAAAAGACCTCCAAGATCATTGAGTTCAACCTTTGACCAAACACCACCTATTCAGCTTGCTGCAAGATAGATGGCAGAACTAGCTCTTCTAATCACTGCCATTGCTTAGGTATTCAGACTGAAGATTTTGACTACACAAGGATCAAAAGCAACGCCTGGTGGTATCAAAGGAGAGATTATCCTTTATTTTAGCAAGCTTCATACAAAGAACATCTCTGTTTATTGATCTTCACCATAATAAAATTGAAAGTAAGAATTATATAATGTGAGTTTAAATGACTATTATTTAAAACATCATAGTGTAGAGCAAAGTGCATCTGCTACCAACAGAGCTCTGGTTTAGAATCATAGAATC
>VXAY01003884.1:10610-25235 GCA_013399855.1 Oxyruncus cristatus
GGCAGCAGAAGAGGGGGGGATGCCAGGAAAGGAGCAGGGTTTTGCCTCTCCAGCAGCTTCGAAGGTTCTGGTCGTGGCAGAATTCCTCATGAGATCATTAAAACCAACAGGACCTTGGGAATGTTTGGGGATCAGCTCATTCATCTCTGGAGCTCCTCTGAGGACGATCTCGAGAGGTCCCTTTCAACCCAAAGGACTCTGTGATTTTGGGACTTGTTATTAAAGTGAGTGGAGATGCTGGATCCAAGATCCCACCTGGATAACCATCAACCAAGAAAAATATGGAGGTACCAGAGAATCCCAGGATCATTAAGGCTGGAAAAGGCCTCCAAGATCATCCAGTCCCCCCTGTGCCCAATGCCCACCTTGTCCCCCAGCCCAGAGCACCGAGTGCCAAGGCCATGCCTTCCTTGGACACCTCCAGGGCTGGGGACTCCACCACCCCGCTGGGCAGCCCCTTGCAGTGTTTAACAACCCTTTCCATGAAGAAATTCTTGCTGAAGACGCTTCAGGGAAGACCCACCCGCAAGACCAAAGGCTTCAAAACAAAGCCTGATCATGAGCGTAAGGACAGCCCAGGTTAAGGGGGCCTCAACCACAACCTGGGGATAAGGAAACACCAGAACAGCTTCCTGAGGGTTGTCCCTGAACCTACACCACGGTTGGACACATCTCAAAGAGATCTGTCCCAGGTCAGATGGGATCTACCCCAGCGGAGCTGACACGGGACACACAGATGGACTGAACCTCCCAGGTTTAAGGGACTCCTGGGATCTGTTTGCAGGTCTTGGAAGACCTGGAGATCTCGGTGTCTAAAAGGGTTCAGGGAACTTCTGAGCAAGAAAAGAGCCAGAGGCGCCCAGGGGACTGTAGAAAGTCTTTGTTCTCGTTTCAGACCCTGATAGAGCCGCATGTCAAGTCACAGGAAAGTGGCACAAAACTGTGCAAGGTCAACAGCACCTTTGATCTGAGGATTGGAAAGCCCCTTCAAGACATGAGTTTGTTCAACCTCACAACACCCCTGTGAGGTAGGTTATCACCCCCCCTTTCCACACGGGGGGGAACTGAGGCACAGAGAAACGCAGTGGCTTGGCCAAGGCGTCTGCACAAGCCAAGGGCACAGGCAGGAGGAGGTTTTCCTGCTCTCCATCCCGGCTCGTGGCTCCTTCCCATTGGAACAGCAGGGTGCCAGCAGCTCACGGAGCCACTGCTGGGCTTGGCCCATGAGCAGGGAACAGGCAACGTTTGTGGGGGGCTCCTGAGCCCCCCCGAAAGCACCCTGGTGACCAGCTGCCACCAGCACTTGAGGCGTTGAAACACATCCCAGGCAGCTGCTCCTTCCAGGTGACCCCAGGATTGTCACCTTGTGCGATCGGACAGGAGGGTCGGGAGGAGCCTGAGAACTTGGATCCTTCATGGAAATAAATGTCCCAATCCAGACCAGAAACCACGTTTCTCTCGTGGCCAATGTCTCTTGGAGAGGACGCCCCAGCACGGAGCTCTGATGGCAGTGGGTGGTGGTGGGGAGGGGGGGTCTCCCCAGGCCTGGAGGAGAAGGAGGAGGTAGCTAGAAGGGACATTACACTGTCACCAGCCCCTTCCATCAGTGTTGGATGTCCTCATGCCCCCTGGGCCACCCCGGCCCAGCCCATGTGCAATGTCAAGGAGAAACCAAAGCTGGGGAGGCAAATTGGCCGGGAAGTGATGCCAGGATGGAATCTCCACCATGGAAACCCCACCTCAAACCTTCAATGAAGTCATGGTACCAGTTTCCCCTCTCCTCCCCCACGACCCCCAGCCCTGCCCCACACACAGTTTTTGTGCTGAATACAAATTCTGTCTTATAAAAATAGTCCTCTGGTATCAAAAGACAAATAAAAGGAGAGGAATGAACGACCCCTGTGGCCAGAGCAGTGCAAATCAGGAGAGCCAGCTCGGGAAGGACGGGCTTCAGGTGGCCTTGGATTGTCACTTCTTGGAGGGGAAGGAGGTTGATTGGACTTTGATGGCTGGGACTGGCCTGGAGTGAGAAGAAGAAGGAGACAACTCTTTGAGTGCAAGCACCAACCACCCACCACCTCCACCACAAGCAACCCCCCCACAGACAGGTCAGCTGCTGTCCCTGAGGGCAGAGGGCACTGCCGTGGTCACCCACGTCCTCTTGCAAAGGTTAAACCACAGACTGCACTGCTTTGAGCTGGTTTTGCTTTGGTGGACCCCGAGAATCCTGACAGGACGTGTGGGGACACCAAGCAGTGACCAGCAGTGTCCCTGTTGCCCAGGGACATCTACGAACAGCCAAGGTGGTTTGTGCACCACCAAGAGACATCCCCAGAACAACCAACTCGATATGGAGCCCATTCCCATCCTGGGAATTCAGGAGTCATGGAATCACAGAATGGTTGAGCTGGAAGGGACCTTAAAGATCATCTTGTCCCCCTGCTACGGGCAGGGACACCTTCCACTGGACCAAGTTGCTCAAACCTGGCCTTGGACGTTTCCAGAGATCCAGGGGCAGCCACAGCTTCTCTGCCCAACCTGGACCAGGGCCTCCCCACCCTCCCAGCCAGCAATTCCTTCCCAACATCCCATCTATCCCTGCCCTCTGGCAGTGGGAAGCCATTCCCTGTGTGCTGTCCCTCCATCCCTTGTCCCCAAGTCCCTCTCCAGGATTGTTCCCAGTGGGCAACACAAACAAAACCCCACAGTTTGGGGAAGGGAGATGATTTTGGTTGCCAGGGTGTGCCAAACCCTTCCCTTTAGGAAGCTTTATCTCCTCAGAGAGCCGAGCTCCAGGGATTGAGTTACACTGAGACCTTTCGGGGCACAGTCAACTCTTTGTGGTGGCAACTGCAAAGTAAGAACCCAGACTGGTGTCAGAGGTCAGAGCAGTGATCAGCACAGAACACTGGCTGGGGATGGGGGACAACTGCATTCCAGCATGGTGTGATCTCCCCATGGATGGATACAGGGGTACAGCCCACGAGCCTGAGCAGCAGGGATGGATGCAAACACAATTCCTTGGGGCTCCACTGACCCATATCCAGAGGACTGGGCAGCACAGCAAGAGCTGGAAGCAGCAGAGGTATTGGAAAAGACTTGGACTGGAAACCCACGTCCTCCATTCCTTTGGACACTCATGCCCAAGCCCTGCTGGTGGTGGGGTACCAGGAGGGACTATGTGCTGCTCATCCAGGAGTTTCTGGGAAGCTGGAAATAGAATCCCAGGTCTCCTGGTTCCCAGTCTGATGCTGAACCCCCACAGGCAGTGCCAGGGGTCCGTGGGATGTCCTTCACTCACCTTTGAGGTGGCATCGGTCTGCAGGGAGGGAAGGGGAAAGAGAACATCAGTGTCCCTCCCTCCACACCTGTGCCCATCCCTTCACACCAGTGTCCATCCCTTCACACCAGTGTCCATCCCTTCACACCAGTGTCCGTCCCTTCACACCAGTGTCCATCCCTTCACACCAACGTCCATCCCTTCACACCAGTGTCCGTCCCTTCACACCAGTGTCCATCCCTTCACACCAACGTCCATCCCTTCACACCAGCGTCCATCCCTTCACAACAACGTCCATCCCTTCACACCAATGTCCATCCCTTCACACCAACATCCATCCCTTCACACCGATGTCCATCCCTTCACACTGATGTCCATCCCTTCACATCAGTGTCCATCCCTTCACACCAGCGTCCATCCCTTCACAACAACGTCCATCCCTTCACACCAATGTCCATCCCTTCACACCAACATCCATCCCTTCACACCGATGTCCATCCCTTCACACTGATGTCCATCCCTTCACATCAGTGTCCATCCCTTCACACCAATGTCCATCCCTTCACACCAGTGTCCATCCCTTCACACCAATGTCCATCCCTTCACACAGATGTCCATCCCTCCACACCAACGTCCATCCCTTCACACCAGTGTCCATCCCTTCACTGAATCCCAGCAGCTCCCTCCACACCTGGGATGGGAAACCATCACCTCCCCACCAAAATACAGCACCTCCCTTAACCCAGCACCTTAAAACCCCAAACCTCAGTGGCTGTTGGCCAACTTCGGCCAAAGCCTGTGAGGTCCTGCCGACCAGGGAATGTCCCACCCCCATGTGACCCCCCCACACTGCATCCCGCCTGCAGGACCCCCCCCGTGGTGGGGGACACTCAACTCACTTCAGGGGCCTCGTGGGGTGGCTCGTGGCGCTTGTCCCCGACGGCTGGAAGTTGGTAGGAGGGACCATGACCAGCAGGGTCTGTCCATGTGCAGGAGGCAGCTCTTTGGCCAGGAGAGGACTCCCAGGGAGCGGCCGACGCGGGGGCTGGTGCTTTGGGACCACCTGGAACCACAGAGTGTGTGGGGAGGGACAAAACACCCTCAAGGAGCATCCAGTGACCTCCTGCACACCTCCCTCCCCCACCGCAGAGCTGAGATGCTTCCAGGCATGGAACAACACCCAAACTACCTGAAAATATTCTCCTTAACAGCACCCAAACTACATTAAAATATTCTCATTAACAACATTCAAACGATGTTAAAATATTCCCATTAACAGCACCCCAACTACCCTAAAATATTCTCATTAACAGCACCCAAACTACCTTAAAATATTCCCATCAACAACACAGCAAGTGCCCTAAAATATTCTCATTAACAACACCCAAACTACACTAAAACGTTCCCATTAACAGCACCCCAATGACCCTAAAATATTCCCATTAACAGCACCCCAACCACCCTAAAATATTCTCATCAACAACACCCTTAAAATATTGTCATTAACAGCACCCAAACTACCCTAAAATATTCTCATTACAGCACCCAAACTATCTTAAAATATTCCCATTTACAACACCCAGCTACATTAGAATATTCTCACTAACAGCACCCCAACTACACTAAAATATTCTCATTTACAACATCCAAACTACCCTAAAATATTCTCATTACAGCACCCAAACTATCTTAAAATATTCCCATTTACAACACCCAAACTACCCTAAAACATTCTCATTAACAACACCCAAACTACCCTAAAATATTCCCATTAACAACACCCAAACTACCCTAAAATATTCCCATTAACAACACCCAAACTACCCTAAAATATTCCCATTAACAATACCCCAACCACCCTAAAATATTCTCATTATGTCCCAAACTTTCTCTGCTGTCGCAGCAGAAGCCCCTCCCGGGGTGCTGTGACAGCTCCTCAGCAGATCCCAACCCCAAACCAGCCAAAAAAAAAAACCAACCCGGGAATTTCGGAGTCGGGAGGGACGCGCGGAGCTCACCTGCGGGGTCCTCAGGGGGCTGCAGGGAAGAGGTTTCCTGGGAGGCGGGAGCTTGGCCCGGGACACGCCGGCTCTGGTGGGGTCCGGGGGGTTCTTGGCGAGCGGCGGGGGCGGCCTGGCGGGTTTGGGGTCCCTGGGGCGCGGCGGGAGGGAACTGGGGGCCGGGCAGAGGGGATGGACCACGTTGACGGGCTGAGAGCCGGGGTGGTGAGCGCAGGACTTGGGCAGGAACGCAGCCCGTGCCACCTGCCGGGGTGGGAAAAGCCGGAATGTGGAGACAACCCTTCGGGAGGTTTTCCTGGGAGCAGGCACCCCGCTGAGGACGGCGTTCTGGGGTTTATTCCACTTTTTTTCCCCCCGCTTTTACCATCCCGCCCAAACACTGAACATGTTTTGAGGTTGGGTTCGATCCTAGAGCTCTTTTCCAACATCGGTGATCCTGAAATTCCATGTTTGCTCCTCACTGACCGTGTGAGAGCACACACAGGGAGGATAAAGGAGCTGCTCTTGGAGACCTGGAGCAGGGAAAGCTCCGGGGAACCCACACCAGATTTCCACCACGTGGGAGAAATCGTCTGCTCTGCCCTGCTCTCAGATACGGACCATGCTCGGAAAACATAAATTCCTCCCAAATTCCTCCCAAATTCCTTCTAAATTATTCCCTAAATTCCTCCTAAATTCTTCATAAATTCTCCATAAATACTTCCTAAAGTCTTCCTACTTTCTTCATAAATTCCTCCTAAATTCCTCCCAAATTCCTCCTAAATTATTGCTAAAATCCTTCTAAATTCCTCCTAAATTCCTCCCAAATTCCTCCTAAATTATTGCTAAAATCCTTCTAAATTCCTCCTAAATTCCTCCCAAATTCTTCCTAAATTCTTCCTAAATTCCTCCCAAATTCTTCCTAAATTCTTCGTAAGTTATTCCTAAATTCCTCCTAAAGTCTTCCTGATTTCCTCCTAAATTCCCCCTAAATTATTCCTAAATTCTCCCTAAATTTTTCATAAATTCCTCTCAAATTCCTTCTAAGTTCCTCCTAAATTCTTCCTAAATTTTTCCTAAATTATTCCTAAATTCTTCCTAAATTTTCTATAAATTCTCTGTAAATACTTCCTAAATTTCTCCTAAATGCCTCCTAAATTCCTCCTAAGTTCTTCCTAAAGTATTCCTATATTATTCATAAATTATTAATAAATTCTTCATAAATTCTCTATAAATTCTTTGTAAATACTTCCCAAATTCTTCCTAAGTTTCTCCTAAAATCTTCCTAAATTTTAACTTACTTAAGATAACCAAAATAAGTTATCACTTATTTTATTGATGATTTATCACTTATTGATGATTTATGACTTAGTTTATTAATAAGTTATCACTTATTGATGTTTTATCACTTTAGTGATGATTTATCACTTAATTCATTTAGTTATCACTTTATTGATGAGTTATCACTTATTTTATCAATGATATATCACTTTATTGATGATTTATCACTTAATTTATTGATAAGTTATCACTATTGATGAGCCATCACTTATTTTATCGATGATTTATCACTTTATTTATGAATTATCACTTATTTTATTGATTTATCACTTACTTTATTGATGATTTATCACTTATTTTATTGATAATTTATCACTCACTTTATCGATGATTTATCCCTTATTTTATTGATAATTTATCACTCACTTTATTGATGATTTATCACTTTATTGATGATTTATCACTTATCGATAATTTATCACTTATTGATGATTTATCACTTACTTTACTGATAAATTATCACTTATTAGTGATTAATCACTTTATTGATGATTTATCACTTATCAATAGAGTATCACCTATTTTATTGATGATTTATCATTTTTTGCCGATTTATCACTAAATTTATTGATAACTTATTACTTTATTGATGATTTATCACTTACTTTATTGATGATTTATCACCTATTTTATTGATGATTTATCACTTTATTGATAAGTTATCACTTATTTTATTAATGATTTATCACTTATCAATAGAGTAAATTATCACCTATTTTATTGACGATTTATCATTTTTTGCTGGTTCATCACTTATTGATAATTTATCACTTATTTTATTGATGAGTTATCACTTTATTGATGGTTCATCACTTTATTGATGATTTATCACTTTATTGATAAGTCATCACTTATTTTATTGATGATTTATCATTTTTTGCCGATTTATCACTTACTTTATTGATAATTTATCACTTACTTTATTGATGAGTTATCACTTTATTGATGATTCATCCTTTATTGATGAGTTATCACTTATTGATGATATATCACTTTATTGATGACTTATCACTTTATTGATGAGTTATCACTTATTTTATTAAAAATGTATCACTTTATTGATTATGTATCACTTATTGATAAACTATCACTTATTTTATTGCTGATTTATCACTTACTTTATTGATAAGTTATCAGTTATCTTATTGCTGATTTATCACTTATTTTTTTGATGATTTATCCCTTTATTGACGATGTCTCACTTACTTTATTGGCCTGGCTGGAGGTGGACATGTTCCTCAAGGTGAAGGCGGCTTTGGGGTGGCCGTTGCTCGACTTCCGACTGATGGATTTGTTCCTGCCGGGAATTCCAAAGTCAGTCACGGGATGGCAAAGTATAGGAAGCGCCTCAGGAGCAGCTGAAATTCCTCCTGCCGGAATTCTGCACCTCAGGGAGGTCCTGCCTCAATTAACAGCTCGTTAACGGCCCCCATGGGCGAGTCTTTCCCGAGGGAATGGGGGCAGTGAGGGGGGGGGGGGATTTGGGGGTTTCCTCCCGAATTATTTTCGGGGCTCTGAGGGGGTTGTGTGTCTCTGCCTGTGCCGGGACGGGGAACGACGACAATATCAAAATCCAGTGGCCCTTCAGAGCCCTTGGAATTCTTGCAGCCCGCCGGGGAGCGAGAACTCCACCTCCTTGCTACCAACCACCTTCATCAGCGCTCCCTGGGACTGTCCTGTCTGGAGGATTTTTCCGCTCGAGGAATTGCGAAGAACCTCGAATCCTCCCAGGCAAACGCTCTTCAGATCTCAAACCAGGTCTCATAAAGTTCGGAAAATGGCCCTGGGCACCTCCAGCTACTCCACAACCATTCGTCTACCGGGCTGGATGAAACACCTCCCCGCCGGGTCCTCAAGAGAGGAGGGATTTCGGATGTCCCACCCACCTGTAGGCCTCCTGGCTCCTCTTCCTCATCTCCTTTATCCA
Source organism: Oxyruncus cristatus (assembly GCA_013399855.1). Taxonomy (NCBI): domain Eukaryota; kingdom Metazoa; phylum Chordata; class Aves; order Passeriformes; family Cotingidae; genus Oxyruncus; species Oxyruncus cristatus. The sequence goes on from VXAY01003884.1 coordinate 19,159, forward strand.
TTTATTCAGCAGGGAGTTCTCCCTCCGGTACCAGTAGTAGATGCTCATCGTCAGGGCCGGGAGGAGGAAGAGGAAGACGACGAGGAGGGCGATCAAAACAGCCACGTGGTCTGCCAGGGAAAGCACAGAGAGGCCTGAGGGGCTGGGGGAACACTGATCCCCTCTGGTCACCCCAAACTTGACACCGCACTGCTGATCCCACCTCAGGAAAGGGAGCAGGACCATCCGGCGGCCCCTAATGGCAGTGGGTGACCACCGAGCAACCAAGGCCACCAAGGCCACCAAGCACGGACTGTGCGTCTACCTGGACAGACCCAACCCAGCCCCTCTGAGAGTGGGGCTTCCAGAAGCTCTATCCCCCCATTTCCCCCTCTCCTGGCATCATTCCAGCCCCAGGGGCACCTCAGAGTGCTGGGACTCACTGTTGGGCTGCACGGGGCCACTGTCCACGCTGCCCCCCAGCCCCGGCTTCTCGCAGTAGGGGGGAGCCCAGCCGGCGTCACAGTGACAGTTCTTGTTGCTGTTGCAGACCTGCAGGGAGAGGAGGAGGGTTGGAGACCACCAGGGAGGTGTGGAAGTGGTGGCCTGTGGGGTGGGGACGAGAGCAGGCGGCGAGCGACAGGAATTCGGGCTGAAGGAGCTTGAAACCCTGCTAGTGTTCACCTCCGGAACATCATGGAATCACAGGATGGTTTGGGTTGGAATCATCCAGTGCCACCCCCTGCCATGGGCAGGGACCCCTTCCACCAGCCCAGGGTGCTCCAACCTGGCCTCAAACACTTCCAGGGATCCAGGGGCAGCCACAGCTTCTCTGCCCAACCTGTGTTTGGGGCTCTGCACCCTCCCAGCCGACAATTCCTTCCCAATCTCCCATCTCTCCCTGCCCTCTGGCACTGGGAAGCCATTCCCTGTGTGCTGTCCCTCCCTGCCTTGTCCCCAGTCCCCCTCCAGCTCTCCTGGAGCCCCTTTAGGCCCTGCAAGGGGCTCTCAGCTCTCCCTGGAGCCTTCTCTTCTCCAGGGGAACCCCCCCAGTTCTGTGAGCAGAACAAAAAGGTAAATGTGGGTGTTTCACAATCACATCCCTCCACATAATCCAGCAGATCTCCCACAGTTTGCTGTTGCCTCATCTCCCAAATCCCCACATTCCACAGAGCTCCAGCCCTTGCAACCTTTGAGCTTTGGACAACAAGGTCTCTTTGTACTCCCTGAACCATTTCCCTGCTTTTTTTGCGGTCCCAGTTGTCTTTCTAACCCTTGTTTTTCTCTCAGAGGGAACAGGCACCTGCTCCGAGCTCTAAACACTCTCCAGTTCAAACTGGACCCTGATCCAAACTTTGCAGATGGTTCTTACATCAGGAATGATTTCCTTCCTCTCACTCGGGCGCGGGTGAGCAAAGATCCCAGCTCAGCCTCACCTGGAGCTGGTGCCTGGGACAGAGAGGAAAGGCAGAAATCCAGAGGGCTCGTCCCTGGGGGAGACACTTGGTTTGCCTTAAAAACCTGCTCCTCATCCCAGGATTTTTCTGGAGGTCTCGGGTCAGAACTCACCCCGTGGCCATTGCAGCGGGAAACGCACTTTTCCAGCTCAAAAAGGGAGGCGTTCTGGCACCGGCGGTCCTTGCAAACCTGGGGGAGAGAGCCAGGGAGGTTGGAGAGAGACGCAGGAGAGACCACACTGATCTTCGGAGGGCTTCTCTGGGGGTTCTCCGGAAGGATGATGCCCTCCAGGATGTTGTCCGTTGGATAAATCGCATCGTTCCAGCTCAACGGATTTCACTCCGATTTTCCGCCCAGCCCAGGAAGCCTCTGCCATTCCCACGTCCAGGACCAGCCAGCACCGCTCCCAGCCCCCTCCCCTTCCAACCCACCTGGCAGCTCCCGGGCAAACCATTTCCCACCTGGCCCTAAAACTCAGTCAGAAAAAAAAAAATCCCCGCTGCTGGATTTCAAACCCAGCCACCCTTCCTCGGGAAAATGTCAATGTTTTTGGCCTCTCGCCCCAAACCAGGACGAAAATTCCACTGTGGAAGTGCCAAATAGGGAAGGAAGGATCTCCACAGCCAACTGCCCCTGGCAGACACCCCTGCTACCGTGACCTCCACCAGGCTTCTGCCCTTCCTCAGCTCAACTGGCCCCCTCCAAAGTTCCTTGGAGATGCAGGGGCTGCAAAGGAGACCAATTCCCAGGTGGCTTCGGACTTGCCACGTTGGTTCCTAACGTGGCTTTCCCCTGGGAAACAATTTCTTGCTGGGAGGAAGCCTCACCCAGAAAATCCTGTGGCAATTCCTGCTGGGGTTGCTCCGCTACAAACTGAACAGGAGAAGAAGCTTTGAGGCCAGGGAGAAGAATTTGGTGGCCTACAAACATCTGGGGATGTCCACAAATGTCCCAAATGAGAATTTGGTGGCCTGAAAATATCTGGGGATGTCCAGAAACACCCCAAATAACAAGAATTTGGTGGCCTACAAACATCTGGGGATGTCCAGAAATGACCCAAATAACAAGAATTTGGTGGCCTGCAAACATCTGGTGGCATCTAGAAATACCTTCTGTGAGAAGAATCTGGTGGCCTGCAAACATCTGGGGATGCCCAGAAATGACCCAAATGAGAATTTGGTGGCCTACAAACATCTGGGGATGTCCACAAATGACCCAAATAACAAGAATTTGGTGGCCTACAAACATCTGGTGGCATCTAGAAATACCTTCTGTGAGAAGAATCTGGTGGCCTGCAAACATCTGGGGATGCCCAGAAATGACCCAAATAACAAGAATTTGGTGGCCTACAAACATCTGGGGATGTCCAGAAATGACCCAAATAACAAGAATTTGGTGGCCTACAAACATCTGGGGATGTCCAGAAATGACCCAAATAACAAGAATTTGGTGGCCTACAAACATCTGGGGATGTCCAGAAATGACCCAAATAACAAGAATTTGGTGGCCTACAAACATCTGGGGATGTCCAGAAATGACCCAAATAACAAGAATTTGGTGGCCTACAAACATCTGGGGATGTCCAGAAATGACCCAAATAACAAGAATTTGGTGGCCTACAAACATCTGGTGGCATCTAGAAATACCTTCTATGAGGAGAATTTGGCAGCCTGCAAACATCTGGGGGCGTCTAGAAATGCCCAAAATGCAAATTTGGTGGCCTGCAAATACCTGGTGACATCTGGAAATGCCCAAGATGAGAATTTGGTGGCCTGCAAACATCTGAAGATGTCCAGAAATACCCTCTATGAGAGGAATCTGGTAGCCTACACACATCTGGTGACATCTAGAAATACCCTCTGTGAGAGGAATCTGGTAGCCTACAAACATCTGGGGGCATCCAGAAATACCCTCTGTGAGAGGAATTTGGTGGCCTGCAAACATCTGGTGACATCTTGAAACGCCCCAGATGAGAACTTGGTGGCCCGCAAACATCTCGGAATGCCCCAGTCGAGACGTCAGCGGGGCACACGTGGAGCAAACCACGCCCCACGTCCCGCGGGCGCGGAGCCAAAGCCCACACCGGAGCAGGGTCGGAGCCCAGGAGACGGTCTCCTGCGGGAGCCCCCAGCCCTGGGAAGGGGCGCTCACCATTCCGTCTCCACACTTGGTCCCCGTCATCACCAGCCCGGGGTCGGACAGGTCCTCCTCGTCGTCCTTGGCCGTGTACATGTAGGTGCCCCGGCACTTCACCTCGCGCCCGTTGAAGCGGATGGTGGTGTCGATGGACACCGTGTTGGTCCCCTGGGGCTTCTTGGCCGAGCTCTGGCACTGGATCTTCCCACACATGGCGTCCCTGGGAGCAGGGAAGAGCCGGGGGTGAGGGTGGGAAGTCCCTCGGCCTCCCTGCCCGTCCCCCCGCGCCCGCGGGATCACGTCCCCCGGAATTCGCGGCCACGCTGGGTTGTGGCCCGGCGGGTTCGGGAAGGACTTGGATAAATCATGGAGGGCACGGAGAAATGGGGGCCTTTAATATCCCTGGAATACTCCCAGGCACATGGCGGGATTTTTGGGGTGTCCTGGGTAGGGCCAGGAGTTGGCCTCAGTGGAGTTGGTCCCTTCCAACTCAGGATATTCCATGATTTCCATAAACTGGGAATACTGGTGAGCACACGCTCCCTACACAGCACCCCCTGATGCTGTCTTCGATCTTCCCACCAGGCTGAGCTGGGAGGTGCTGCATGGTGGGACAACGGGACCATTTGGGTTGGGAAAGACCCTCAAGACCATCAAGTCCAACCTCCCGGCACTGATGGAAACAGAGCCCAGAAGGACTTGGTGGATTCCTCAGGCCCCAAAACCGGGGCTGACCCCAGAGGTTGGGGCAGGACCCTCCCAACCCATTCCCAGGGGTGGGTACAGGGGGGCTGTGGGTGCAGGAGGAGGATATGGGGCACCCAGGGGTGCCAGGGCCGCGCCCACCTCTTGTCACACTTGACGTAGCGCCCTTGGCTGTCCTTGCCGCAGTTGCCGTAGGTGTTCCCAGCCATGTTCACGTCCTGGAAACAGGCGTCTGGAGCTGGCCAGGCACCTGCAGGGAGGCAGGAAAGGTCCCACTGGGATGGGGGAAAGTAGGAAGTGGTGAGAAGCACCGAAAATGGGACCAGCAGCTGGATGTTCACGGAGGAAACACCATGGAAAAGCCTCCTGAAGAGCTGCTGCTGAGGGTGCTGGAGCAGGGACAGCACAAGAGCGAGGAAATTCCCTTTTTTCCGAGGTCTTGCAGAGGATTTTGGACACAGAACCATGGAGTGGTTTATGCTGGAAGGGACCAAAACCCATCCAACTCCAACCCCTTGCCATGGGCAGGGACACCTTCCACTGTCCCAGGTTGCCCCGTCCAACCTGGCCTTGGACACTTCCAGGGATCCTGAATGTTGGTTAGTTGTGGAATTCTTGTATCTCCAGCACTCAAGAGTGTGTGGCTTTTCTACAGGGCCTTGAGGGCTCACAGGGGGGTGATTAAAATTTGGGAAAGGAAGCCATGAGTTCATGAATCTCATTCCCCCCCCTGCCATGGCAGGGACACCTTCCACTGTCCCAGGTTGCCCCGTCCAACCTGGCCTTGGACACTTCCAGGGATCCAGGGGCAGCCACAGCTTCCCTGCCCAACCTGTGGGTATGCCCCTCCACCCAAAACCCTCCAAACCCAGAGGCCTTGGGGACCCCACTGCAGACCCCGAGCAGCTCCTGCTCCGGAGAGGGGTGGGAAGGAGGCCAGGCTGGAGCTGGTGGGACTCACCCGGTCCCCAGAGCTGGACACACTGCTGGTGGTGGGTCATGCACATCCCGTTGTTGCAATAGGCCTCTCCATAGGCACAGGAGGAGCCATCCAGCAGGTACACGTTGGCTGGGCAGTAGGGGGAGGCACCAGTGCAATATTCCGGGAGGTCACAGGATCCCGCTGCTTCCCGGCACATCGTCCCGGCCGCCTTCAGCTGCCACGGGAGGAGAGAGGAACATGATGAGGAGAGAGAAACTGAGCCCAGGGGACAAGGTGGGACTGGCTGCTGCCTCCTGGCACAGCTTGGGGACATGAACCATCTGAAACATCCCCTGTGGGACCTTATGGGGCTGTGAAGGTGTGGAGACACATTCCTGGGCTGGACCAGAGCCAGAAAGCTGCCAGAGGAGATTCTCCTGGAGAGGGAGTTTGGACAAGGGTCTGGACTGCAGGAGAAGGAGGAGTGGCTTCACGCTGGCATAGGGAAGGGTTAGATGGGATATCAGGAAGAAAATCTTCCCTGTGAGGGTGGGAAGGCCCTGGCACGGATTACCCAGAGAAGCTGCAGCTGCCCCTGGATCCCTGGAAGTGTCCAAGGCCAGGTTGCAGCAACCTGGGCTGGTGGAAGGTGTCCCTGCCCATGGCAGGGGGTGGAACTGGGTGGTCTTTAGGGTCCCTTCCAACCCCAAACATTCCCTGACTCTCCTGCAGACACAAGTTTACACGTAACCCTCACGTGGCACGGCAGAGCCGGACCTCATGGACGTGCAGCACGTGATTCCCAAGGGAATGGCGGGGCCGTATGTCCGTGCTCATCCCGTGGGCACGGTGGGGACGTGCTGGGGGCACGATGGGG
>VXAY01003884.1:25242-41641 GCA_013399855.1 Oxyruncus cristatus
GGTCTCACCTTGCAGTTGTGGCAGCAGTCACCGTGGGCACACTGGGCCCCCTCCTTCAGCGTGCAGTTGTGAGCGTTGCAGCAGGGGTTGGTGCACTCCTGGGGTGGAGGTTGGAGGAGGAGACAACACCACGGCCGTGGGTCCGTGGCCACAATTCCATCCCTTCCCTATCCAGCCCCCCCAGCCCCTTTGCCACCCCTCACATCGCTGCCCTTCTCATTTTGCCAACAGGGAAACTGAGGCACGGAGGGGATGAGGAAGAACTGAGCACTCGGGAGCGGGGTCGGGAAGGAAGCCGGGACCGGGTTCAAGGGATTTAGGAAGGTGGGACTGGGAAGAGCCCCTGGGATGGAGTCCCTGTGGCGACCAGCAAACCCCCTTCCCTTGGAAACACCCCTCTCCACGTGGTCTTTCTTGCAGCTGAGCTGCAAAAGCCTCTGCAGGGGAGTGGTGCAGCAGCAGCTCCTACCTCCACCTCCCCACAGTCACAGTCTTCTCCTTCCTCCCGAAAGCCGTTGCCACATTTCCGTCCCACCACCAGGTCCTTGGTGTCGGGCAGGTTGAAGAGGCACATCCCACCTCCCTTCTGGAAGTAGTTTTCCAGCTGCCTCTTGCTGCAGGAGCTGAACACGCGAGGGAAGGGGTGTCTGTGCACAGGATAGAGAGGGAGGGATGGAAAACGGGGTCATCAGGACCAGGAGAAGGTGGAAAACCACAGTCACAACCAGGAATCGAGCACAGGTGGCACGAACCCTTCCAGGAGGGATGGGAAACGGGGTGATCAGGACCTGGAGAAGGTGGAAAACCAGTCAGAGCTGGGAATTAAGGACATGGACAAACTGGCACAAAGCCTTCCAAGAGCAGAAGCGAGTCCATGGACATCTCCCACCCCAAGTGGCACGGGGTGAGCAGCAGAACAACGATGAGGGGACACTCCCTGAACCCCAAATCCTCAGGAATGGGATGGGGCGGGGTGGGGTGGGGGGGGGCACAGGCAAAGCCACCCCTGGAGCATCAACCCTCCAGCACGAAACCTCTTGGAGCTGGAGACCCTCGTGGTGAGAACCTCAAGGCCCAGGAGCACCAACCCCCGCAGGCTCTGCGAGCTCGAGGCTGGTGCAGATGCCACCCCCGTGCCCCGCAGCTGGGACACCACAACCCCCACCCCGCCCCCAAATAACCACAGGGCAGGGTGTCAGTCTAGAGATGTTTTCACTGAGGCGCCTCCGGGCTTGTGATGGATGAAAACCATTCAAAAAAATTAACGAAATACAGAAAAAAAAAAAGAAAAAGAGATCGCCAAAAAAATTCCCGCAGAACAGCCAAAGAAATAACTAGAGCCTACAAAGTGTAAGGTCGTTTTTCCAACAGCCCAACCCGCCTGAGCAGCTGGAGAGAAACTGTTTGTTTTGGTTGTTTTTTTTTAATAGAGGAACTCTGAGCTCGGTTCTTCCGTGATTTTGCAAAGTTTGTGGGGTTTTTGTGTGATTTATGAAGAAGCATCTCCTCCTCCTCACTAACGGTTTCGTTTCCTCCTAACCCTGAAAAAGAAGTTTTATTTCCTGCCAGGACACCTCATTTTTGAGATGACACAGAAGGGTGTTTTGCAAAAGTGCTCTCGAAACCTGGAGGAAATCTGAGCTGTGGGGAAAGTTCTAAGTCCCTGCAAGTTGTTGGGGGGTGAGAAAGCCAATAGGGGGGCAGGTTGAAGACAGTCAAAAATGTCCTTTTCCCCCACCAAAATCCACCCAGGGAGGAGTTAAATCCCACGGGATCAGTGCCGGGGTCTCACAGCCCTGAGAGCCCCACCCTGAAACAACACTGTGGGGTGTCCGTGATCTTTGTAAATTGGAAGGGCAGGTGGGATCAAATCCCAGGGAATAAAAGTGCTTTTCTGCAGTGCAGGGATGTCAGGGATAAGTGTGTTGTCAGGAGATGGAAAACCCAAAAGGAGAAGGACTTCGGAGTGGGAAGTGGCAGCGACCAGATGGATCTGATGCATCTTTGGGCTGAATTAAAGGGTGAAAGCAAGGAAAACAGGCCCTGGATGGATCCCAAAGAGCAGGAAAATCTGCATCCAGAGTGAGGAGTGTTGGGGTGAGGGATGTGAGCTCATCCCACCCCAGCCCTCCATGGGAATGACGGGGGACTGGGCAGCCCTTGGCCCTCTGGTCCTACAATTTAGGGGTAATTCCTTTGTGCTGAGGTGTGGGAGACAGCAGGAAAATGCCTTGGATTCCTGTGATGTGTGTGCCAGAAAACATCCATTTGCTTCCACCTTTTGGGATGGGGTTGCTGCTCCTCTGCTGCCCTTTGGAGACCCCCAGCCCTGCTCACACCTGGAACCCGGGATGTGCTCGCTCCAGGGAATCAGAGAATAGTCACAGAGTGGTTTGGGTTGGGAGGGACCTTAAGGATCATCCAGTGCCACCCCCTGCCATGGGCAGGGACACCTTNAACCTGGGCCAGGGCCTCCCCACCCTCCCAGCCAACAATTCCTTCCCAGTCTCCCATCTCTCCCTGCCCTCTGGCACTGGGAAGCCATTCCCTGTGTGCTGTCCCTCCCTGCCTTGTCCCCAGTCCCTCTGCAGCTCTCCTGGAGCCCCTTTAGGCCCTGCAAGGGGCTCTCAGCTCTCCCTGGAGCCTTCTCTTCTCCAGGGGAACCCCCCCGCCCCAGCTCTCCCAGATGCCGAGATTCCCTCCCCACTCCCAGCCCACGCAGCTGCAAACAGCACCCCCACCCTGCTGGGGGGCTCTGGGGACACGTCCCACCCCCGGGACCTCTTACCCCGTGGCTGCTGCCATGACACAGCCCCCTTGCTCCGGGGTGGCCTCCACACAGCAGCCCTTGGTGTCGTGGACCATCCCGAAGTTGTGGCCGATCTCGTGGGCCATGGTGGCGGCGGCTCCGATGGGCTGCTCCGCGTGGTCCTGCACGGGGAGGGGGGACGTGTCAGCACCGCAGCCAGGAGGGAGGGACGGGGCTGATCCCGCAGCAGGGAATGGGGCTGGGCTGGGGGAGGGACCACGACGGCCCCGGGACTGCGGCTGCATCCCGTGGGATGAGCACGGAGAGGGCTGGGGGAAGGTTCCTGGCCCAGGTGGGGTTTGGTCTCCCGAAAGTCCCCCGTGGGACTGTTGGGAAGAGCTTTTGCTGGAGCCAACCTCTCGAGGCACATCCCAAAAAACCAGAACCCTGGGTAGCCCCCAGCACCCTGCCCTGCCAGGGATCACAGGTCACCACCACCACCACCGGGAGGAGGGGGATCAGAGTCATCTGGGCAGAGGTGACCCCACAACACAGGAGAGCACGAACATCAGGGGCTCCTCAACATGAGGGGCAGGAGCATCGCAGGAGATCCCAGCACTGCTGGAATCTGGGGGTGGACGTGGGGTGGGAGACCTTTCAACCAGCCCCTTCTCACCCTCCTTAGTGCCCCGGCCAACATCGGAGAGGGATCAGGAGCCACCACCATCCTCACTCACTCCCAGGCTGCATCCCAGGACCAGCCCCGGATGGCTGATCCTCCCAGTCCGTGGAGAACTCCTCCCACACAGGGTGGCAATGAGGTTCTCCAGCTGGCAGAAGCAGTGGGGACCCCTCATAACCGTCTTACCACGCTGACGCCCCCGGAGTTATCCGCGCTGCACATCCCCTCCAGCGGGGCCATTCCGATGGTCGTCCCCCCGAACGTCTTCCCTCTGCCCGGGAAGGAGAACGGAGCGGGAATTCAGCCCCCCAGGGCACTTTGGGCACCCCAGCGCCAGCTGGGACCCCCCTGCCCTGCTGTCCCCAGGCCCGGGGAGGGGGTGCTCACGTGAGGAGCTGGGCGTTGTCGTGCTTCTTGCGGGACCTCAGCGACTTCTTCCACTGCAGGAAGGCCCAGAGCGTGGCGTTGGCGTCGCTGGTGACGGCGCAGTGGTCCCGCTCCGTCCACACCTCCAGCCCGATCAGGGCCACCTTGATGTTCAGCAGCCTGTAAAACTGCAGGGAAGGGGGTGGATGGAAGGGATGGAGGTGGGGCTCGCTGGGCATCCTCCATCCCGGCCGTGGCGTCGCAGCCGGTGAGTCTCGGGGTGTCCCTCCAGCCGGGTGACTCCGGCACACACTTCTCCCAAATCCACCTGCAAGCAGGGGCTCCACGGGCACAGCAGTGGGCACAGGAGCAAGGCAGGGGGGCACGATGCCAACCGTGGGCTGCCATCACCTTTAGTGTGTCCCTCTTGTGCCAGGGATTCCGGCACTGATGCCAGGGCAGGACTTGGCTGCTGCAGCCCAGCCTGAAAAAGCGATTCCCACCACGTTCATCCCAACCCCCAAATTCCTTGATGGGTTGCCCAGCCCCGGCCCAGCTGCCCAGGGCAGTGGTGGAGTCCCCCCCCCTGGAGGGATTTCAAAGCCGTGTGGATGTGGCACTTGGGGACGTGGTTTAATGGTGGCCTTGGCAGTGCTGGGGAATGGTTGGACTGGATGGACTTGGAGGTCTTTCCCAACCTAAATGATCCCATAATTCCGTGATTCCTTGCCCTAGTGACACGAGGCCTGTCCCTGAGGGCCACCACCAGGTTGGCACCAAGATCAGGTGCTCTCACAGGCCCTGGGAGTGACAGAGGTGTCCAAAAGGGCCCGGCAGGTCCCTCACCTTGTCCACGTAGTTGGCGATCTCCACGATGCGCTGCTTGGTCTGGCCCAGGTTGAGGTTCTGGTTCCTGTACTGCAGAAATGCGGGGATGGGGAAGGGTCACCAGAGCAAAATCAGGAGGGGACACAATGAGGGGACCCGCTTTTTCAGCAGGGGACCAGGTTTCTGTCCCCCCCCCTTAGCGCTCACCAGTGTGTGATCGGCAACGATGAAGAGCTCCATGTACTTCATGGTCCTCCAGGCATCTCTCCTCGCCTGCAGGACACACACACAGGGCTCAGAGGGGCAAAGGAAGGGGCAGCCCATGGCTCTGGGCGTCTTCCACCTCACACACCTCAGAGCTGCCCCGGAGGGACAGCTGGGAGGGGAAACTGAGGCATGAGGCGACAAGGAACATTTGGGTGTCTCCAAATGACCTCATGTCCCACGGGAGGTCACAGCACCTCTCTCTGGGGGTCTCCTGCCCAAACTCAGACCAGGGAAATCACCCACATAGACCCCTCCAGCCCTGCCCAGGTGCCAGGGGGATGGGCACAAGGCGTTAGGAGAGGTTCAGACAGCCCCGCTCCCAACCCTCTGCCCCTTCCCAACGGACCCCAGGGTGGATTTACCCGTCGGTGCCCCGGCTGGAAGAGCTGGGCAATGTCGGCCACGGTGCTCCCGAAACCATCTCCGTGCCCACAGGTGCCAGCTGGGATGGGCAGGTGCTCTGCTCTGTGGATGACGTGGTGCCCTGGCTCGGGGGTCCCCAGGGGGCTCAGGTAGTAGCTGGTGTTGCTGCTCAGCACTATGAGACCCCTGGAAGAGGAGAACAGCCCCTGGTGCTTCCACTGTGGTTCCCTCAGTCCCTGAGGCCCCACAAACTCATGGCACCTCAGCTTGGTCCATACCCAGGGTGGGAGCAGGGAGCAGGGATGGGGGTCTCTGTCCAAACAGCCCCGGGAGCAAACACACCCTCGTGGCATCAAAACCATCAGACCACGTGAACAAAGCTCAGTCCCGAGGGTCTTGCCCCCTCCAGGGATGAATTTCCGTGAAGGAAGCCTTGAAGGAACTCCTGGGGTTGTGGGCAAAGGATGGGAGAAGGGAGGAGAAGGATGGGATGTGAGCGGTGGAAAAATCAGCCCCGCGAACCATCTGGAGCTGGGCTGGAGGAGCGCTGGTGCTGCTCCAGGGGGGATCCCTGCAGGGAGGAAGGAGCAGCGGATCCATCCCACCCTCTGCCAGCCCCACCGCGCCCCCCCTCCCCGCATTTTTCCATACCGTATTCCCGAGCAGGTGCTGAGAACAGCCCAGGAGCCGCCGTAGCCGCGGACGTGGCCGTGGTAGTGACAGTGCTCCTGGAGAGAGGGGACGGAGACCCTCACCGGAGACCCTCAGCTGAGACGCCCCCGCAGGGCTGGGCAGCAACAAACCCCGCGTGCTGATCCCCCAAAAAACCCCCCCGCTTCCCCCCCCCCCGGCCAGGGGAGCCGCGTCCCTCCACCCCGGGAAGAGCCGGGAGGCGGGAGCCGGAGTTCAGCCCAGGACACCGCCGGGCGAGAGCCGGGCCCGGCGCGCTGGGAGGGTGACAGAAGGCCGGTGGGGGACATCGGGGCGGGGCTGGTGCTGCCTGTGTTTATTTCCCGAGGTGCTGAAGCGCGGCCAAGAGATACAGGAGCCGCGTGCGGCCGCATTCCTGCTGCCACAGGCGCCGGGGATGCTGCCAGGGAACACGCAACGCCCCGCCCCGGGCCGGCTTCGGCTTCAGCCCGAGCGCCAAAACACCCCGAAAAACAGAGGTGAGCTGCACCCAGCCAGCTCCCGCCCCCAGCACCCACCGTGTGGTTGGGGGTCACCGTCACGGGCTGTCCATCCCCGCCGTAGTGAGTCTCCGTGTATCCCGGAGCCAGCAGCCTGCGGAGACAGGAGGGATGAGCAGCCCGGAGCTGCTCCCGGCGTCCCGGCACAGGGACACAGCGAATCACGCAGAATCATTTAGCTCGGAAAAGGCCTCTGAGGTCATCGAGTCCAACCCGTGACCCAACCCCACCTGTCACCCAGCCCATGGCACTGCTGCCACATCCAGTCTGTCCTTAAACACCTCCAGGGAAGTGGCTCCCCCACCTCCCTGGGCAGCCCATTCCAACGGCTGATCCCTCTCTCTGGAAAAACCTTCTTCCCAATGCCCAGCCTAAACCTCCCCTGGCACGGCTGGAGGCTACTCTTGTCCTGTCCCTTGTTCCCTGGGAGCAGAGCCCGACCCCCCCCCGGCTCCCCCCTCCTGTCAGGGAGTTGCAGAGCCAGAAGGTCCCCCCTGAGCCTCCTTTGCTCCAGGCTGAGCCCCCCCAGCTCCTTCAGCTGCTCCTGCTGCTCCAGCCCCTTCCCAGCTCCTCTCCCTTCCCTGCACATGCTCCAGCCCCTCCGTGTCCTTCCTAAACTGAAGGGCCCAGAACTGGACACAGCACTCGAGGTGTGGCCACATCAGCGCCCAGTCCAGGGGCAGAATCACTTCCCTGGGTGGCCCATTCCAGTTCCTGCTGTGCCCCGGCCCGGCTGAGCCATCCCTGACCCCCTCAGGCCCGCCTCGCAGGCACAGCCCCCAACGGGTGGGGACAGCAGCGACAGTCCAATGTCCCTCTTTGTGCCTCAGCAAGGACAGGCCCGCCCCCAAACCGCTTCGGGATCCTGGGCTGGGCTGGGGGGAGTCCAGTGCCCACTCCAGGGCCACCCGGTCACCTCCACCCGGTCACCTCCAACCAGGAACAGCCGGGTAGGGAGGCACCTTCTCCACCCGGGCAGGGTGGCGGCTTCTCCACGGGGAACAAACCCTCCTTGGGATAAAGCCCCCCCGGGAGAAGCTTCCTGCTGGGAGAGGAGAGGATCAACCCCGCGCTCAGGGGCCAGCTGAGGACGGGGGAGGTTTGGGGTCTCCAGCCCCAGGACTGTCACTTTGTGTCGCTCCAGGCACAGCCGGGGCGGTGATCCCGAGGGAACACCCCCAGGAACAACGATGGGGGTCCCCAAAAATCCTGAGAGGATTGTGAGAAAGCTCAGGCTGCTTTTAGGAAGCTGCACCCCCACCCTGCCTTCACCCCACGTGCCTCGGCTCCCGGACATCCCACCCCCCCGCTCCCGAGGCTGATCCAGGAGGGACACATCCCAATCCCAGCCCATCCCATCCCACGCTGACAAACGGCTTCCTGCTGCAGGGAAGAGCCAGGGCTGAGCTCAGGGCCGGGAACACGCGGGGATGGGGGTGCCAGGGAGGAGAAAGGGGGATTTGGGGCTGGAATGACCCCGTGGGTTGTTGGAGAAAAGAAAGGGAGAGGAGGGGAGGGAGAGGGAGAGGAGAGGGATAGAAGAGGAGAGAGAGAGAAGAGGAGGGAGANGGAGGGGGAGGGGGAGGGGGAGAGGGAGAGGGAGAGGGAGAGGAGGTTTCCCACAGTGACCTTGCCCAGATTCCAGGGTGATGGACACCCCTCCATGACCCTGCAGCCCCTGTGGAGGTGGCAGATCCCCACGGGAAGGGCAGTGTCCCTGCTGGGGCTCTGGCACCCGGAGAGGGACAAGGAGGCCCAGGTTTTCCCCCTGATGTCAGTTCAACCCTCGATTTTTGAGGTTTGGCCCCATCCCAGAGGTTTTATTCTGCAGAATAAGAAAATAACCAGCTGCCGGTGCCGGAAGAGCCCTCCCACCTCCTGCTCTCCGTTTTACACCCACTTTGGTGCCAGAAATGACTCTGTGGGCACGTCTGTGGCTTCCCTGCCCGCCCGTGAGTGGGTGCCTGGCACCAGTGACTCCAGTTCCAGCCCAGAAATGAGGCAGGAGCTCAGAGCTGGTTCCTGGGAGGGGACACGTGGGTGGCTGGGCAAGACGAGATTGTCCCCCCAGGGTGGGGACGGGGACAGGGACAGGTGGGCTGAGGGCACAGAGGCCTCCATGTCATGCTTGGAGACCAGGAGAACTGGGGTGGCTGACCCAGGGATCTGGGACTCAGACCACTGGGATGTCCTGGGAAGGAGGGGAGGGACGTGTCTTCTCCAGCACAAGGGAAGGAAAACACCCCAGGGGATGGGTTTGGAGACGAACCGAGTGTCCCAGCCCCAGGAGTGAGAAGATCTGAGGTCTAGCCCGGCCTCCACGGGCTCACAGGGCGAAGGTGGCCCTGTCACCTGCCCCAAGGGAGCAGTTTAGATGCCCAGGGCTGCTCTGGTGTCCCCACACTGTCCCCACAGCCAGCCTGGGGTGTCTTGGGTGTGTTGGACTGACTTGGGTGCAACGGATGGTCTCGGGATCGTAGAATTTCCTGGTTCCTGGAAGTTCTTGGGTGTCATGTCTTGGGTATCATAGGCTGTCCTGGGTGGCCCATGGACATTCCTGGGTGACACAGATGCTCTTGGATGCCACCAGACTGTCCTGGGTGCCATATGGATGACCCCGAGTGCCAGGGACAATCAGGAGCTGCCTTGGGTGCCAGGGGTGGTCCCATGTGCTGTGGATGGAAAGTCCTGGGTGCCACAAATGCTTTTGGGTGCCCTGGATGATCCCAGGTACTACGGATGATTCCAGGTACTACGGATAATCCCAGGTGCCATGGATGATCCTAAGTGCCATGGATGATCCCAGGTGCCATAGATTGCCTTGGTTGCCATGGATGATCCCACGTACCATGAATGATCCCAGGGATCATGGATGATCCCACGTACCATGAACGATACCAAGGATTATGGATGGTCCTGGGTGCCATGGATGATCCCAGGTACTGCGGGTGATCCCAGGTGCCATAGATGATCCTGGGGGCCACGGATGCTCCTGAGTGCCAGGGATGGTCCTGGGTTTCATGGATGATCCCAGGTACTGCGGATGATCCCAGGTGCCATAGATTGCCTTGGTTGCCATGGATGATCCCAGGTATTATGGATGGTCCTGGATTTCATGGATGATCCCAGGTATCATTGATGATCCCAGGTATTATGGATGGTCCTGCGTTCCATGGATGATCAGTGGTATTGTGGATCATCCCAGGTATTATGGATGATCCTGGGTGCCATGGATGATCCCAGGTATTATGGATGATCCCAAGTATCATGGATGATCCTGGATTTCATGAATGATCCCAGGTATTATGGATGATCCCAGGTATTATGGATGATCCTGGATTTCATGGATGATCCCAGGTATTATATTAAGTGGAAGCAGAAGCTCCTCCTGCAGACACCAGCTCTGTCCTCAGGGACAGGAACCCACCAAGGAACACAGAAGCTGTGGCTGCCCCTGGATCCCTGGAAGTGTCCAAGGCCAGGCTGGAGCAACCTGGGCTGGTGGAAGGTGTCCCTGCCCATGGCAGGGGGTGGCACTGGACAGGCTTTAAGGTCCCTTCCCAACCCATTCCATGAGTCCATGAAATGCCATGAGGGCAGAGGGACATCTCCAGCCCCGAACACCCCACACCACCTTCCCCCTGGTGGGTCCTGCCACCACAGGGGTGTGAGGAGCAGAAAAGGGACCATTTCACCCCAAAGCGAAGCCACATCAGGTTGTCCCTTCCCCTGAGGGCAGGAGAGCCAGGACAGGGTGGCTGGGATACTGCCAATCCCAGTGGGATCTGCCAGGGATACCCAGCGCCCCTTCCCCAGCCCCAGCCCAGCACTCACTGGTTCCTCTCCAGCACCAGGATGAGCTCTTTGCCCTCAGCCTTCACAGCCACCTCTGCCCGGGCAGGCGCCGGCTCCTGGAAAGGAAAGGATGGAATGGGATCAGGAAACACATCCCAGTCCCCCAGCACCTCCTTTTGCTCCCCAGCCCAGGGCACTTGGAAAGGGAAAGAGTGAATGGGATCAGGAAACACATCCCTGTCCCCAGCACCTCCCTCTGCTCCCCAGCTCATGGCACTTGGAAAGGGGAAGAGGGAATGGGATCAGGAAACACATCCCTGTCCCCAGCACTTCCCTCTGCTCCCCAGCCCAGGCCACATCCCGGCCTCTCCTCCCTGGATCTGCTCCGTCCACTCCATCCCCCACCACAACCCCGTGGAAGGTGAGAAATAACCCCTGATTTCCTGGGAATTCCCAGCCCAGCAAGGGGACAACAGAGGATTCCCACCAAGACTCACCCCGCAGGGATGGGGGTGAGGCAGCAAATCCCAACCCTGCTGGCAGCTTCCCCAGGGAAAGGCAGCAAGGAGAGCCAGGATGGGACCCGGGATGGGGAGCGGGGTCTCTGTGTGCTCCATCCCACCACGGATCTATCCCAGCAGAGATCCTGATCCAGGGGAAAAGAGCCTCACCCCTGGGTGGGTCTGTGCCCCCGCAGGGTGTGGAAGTAACCACCAACCACCAGGATAATGGATCTGAGAAAAATACCGGGAGCAACAGAAGGGAGGGACTGACTCAGCTTCCCCAGGATGCCGCTGGTTTTACTCACTCCCTCACTTTTGGAAGGTGTTAAATGGGAATCTGACCTTTGGATCCACACCAGCACGTGACAGGATGGGCTGGAGCCCAAAATGCTGCCCTTCCCTGATATCCCACATCCCATTCCCAGCTGGGGACACCGAAAACATCACCCTGGCTCTTGTTTGTGGCTCTGCCTCCCTGACTCCATCTCTCCTCACCCACGATGGATACAGGGAGCCCTTGGAATCCCCATAGAATCCTATCTGTCCCTCCCATCCATGATGGATGCAGGGAGCCCTTGGAATCCCACACAGGAGCCCATCACTGCTTCCCATCCCTGGTGGATGCAGGGAGCTCTTGGGATGCCCCATGGGATCCCATCACTCCCTCCCATCCATGATGGATGCAGGGAGCCCTTGGAATCCCATACAGGACCCCATCAGTCTCTCCCATCCATGAGGGATGCAGGGAGTCCTCAGGATCCCCCATGGGATCCCATCAATCCCTCCCATCCATAATGGATGCAGGGAGCCCTTGGGATTTCCCACGGGACCCCATCAGTCCCTCCCTATCCATGATGGATGTAGGAAGCCCTTGGGATTCCCCACGGGACCCCCTCAGTCCCTCCTCATCCATGAGGATCCATGGCGAGGTTTTCCCAGTTCTGGAAGGAAAGGGAAGAGGAAGGAGCCATCCCTGCAAGGCTCTGGCTTCAGCTGGTCTTGGCATCCCGGGGTTTTGCAGCTGGAAAACCAGGAATGCAGCAGGGAGGGGGTAAAATTGTGTGATTCAGAACTTGGAAT
Source organism: Oxyruncus cristatus (assembly GCA_013399855.1). NCBI lineage: Eukaryota > Metazoa > Chordata > Aves > Passeriformes > Cotingidae > Oxyruncus > Oxyruncus cristatus. The sequence goes on from VXAY01003884.1 coordinate 37,066, forward strand.
TTTGCAGCTGGAAAATCAGGAATGCAGCAGGGAGTGGGTAACATCGGGTGATTCACAGCTGGGGATGAAACAGAGGTGAGATCCTGCTGTTCCCTGATCCCTATGGATAAGGCCAGCAAGGCTTTGCTCCACCCCACGCCCTGGGAACTGGGGAGGTTGGGGGACCCCCAGCCTCCCCCTCCTGGGGATCATCATCCTTGAAAAGGGTGGGACAAAGCACTTTGGGATGCAGGATCCCACGGCTGCCGGACCCCAGGACGCGGGATTTGTGCTCCCGGGACGGATGTTCCTGCAGATCCACCCCGAGCCGAGCTCTGGCGGTCGGGACACCCCCTCAGGCTGCTCAAACCGGCCACGGGACCAGTCCTGGCTCCGAGGAGCGTCCTGACGGCCCCGATTCCCGAGGACACGGACCCCGCGCCGGGATGTGATGATGGAGCCGGGCTGGCTGAGCGCCCTCCCCTCCCTTCTCCTCCAGCAGCGTCTGCCCAGCTCCAAAAAAGGCGAGCGGACGCGGTGCCTTGAGAAAAGAGAGCCAAGAGCGGAGCAAGGCGACTCCAAGGCCCTGACAATTCCTTTCGGGAACCACCACGGCGCAGCCACGGGGCCCAAATCCCGGCGCGGGGCCCCGCGTGGAGCCGGCGGGAGGGAGCCGGGAAGGACCCCCCTCCCCTTCCTTCGGCGCTGGTGGGAACGGGCTGTATTTTTGGAACATGATCTTATCCAAACATCACTCCCTGGCCAAACATGGTCTGGACATTTTTCTTGCCGTTTCTCTTCTTTCCTCGCCCTCCCTTTTTTTTTTTCCCTCTGATCTCCCCAACGCCCGCTCCCCGCAGCCCTTTCCTCCTCCTCCTTCTCCTCCTTCCCCCCGAAATCCCTGCCGGCTCCTTCCCGGTTTTGAATTCCCCAGCAATTACTCCCTGCCTCGACTCACGGGCCTTTCCTGGCAAAATGCTCTTTTTTCCCAGCTGCCGTCTTAAAGGGACATCTCTTCGTCCGGGGTTATCCCGGCGCTTACAGCTCCCTGTCCCAATTCCAAAGGCTGGGAAACCAACGGCTGCCGATGGGATCTGTGTCCCGTCCCTGCTAGGTGACGCACCACAAGCTCTTCCCTTCCCGGTGCCTCAGTTTCCCCCGAGGAATCCGTGAGGGGATGGATCCCGGTTCCAGCTGGGATGGGCCCGGCTCAGTCTCTGGAGAGATCCAGAGCAGCAAAAAGAGGGAGAATGGGAATGGGAGCAGCACTTGTGCCAGGCAGGAGTGAAATCACCCAGCTCTGAGGCCAGGAAAGGGGATTAATTAATTAATTAATTAATTAAACAGTGATGATTTTGCCTTGAGCCTGGCAGGGAGCTGGGCCTGCCGAGATGCTGCACACCAGGAATGAGCAGGGATTCGATTCCTCCTGGGCTCCAGCACCTTCCCAGGCTCCAGCATCATTCCAAGCTCCATCATCATCCCAGGTTCCAATGTCATCCTGGGCTCCAGCACTGTCCTGGGCTCCAGCATCATTCCAAGAGCCATCGTCATCCCATATTCCATATCCTCCTGGGTTCCAGCATCAATCCAGGCTCCAGCACCTTTCCAGGCCCCAGCATCATTCCAAGCTCCGTCATCGCCCCAGGTTCCAATATAATCCCGGGCTCCAGCATCATCCTGGGCTCCATTATCCCAGGAATCAGCACCATCCTGGGCTCCAGCACCATCCCAGGTTCCAGTATCATCCCGGGCTCCAGCATCATCCCAGGCTCCAGCGTGTTTCTGTGATCCAGCATCATCCCACTGAGCTCCAGTATAATCCCACACTTCATCATCATCCCAGGCTCCAGCATTGTCCTGGGTTCCAGCACATTCCAAGCTCCAGCATCACCCTGGGCTCCAGCAACATCCCAACTTCCAGTGTCATCCTGGGCTCCAGCACCACCCCAGGCTCAGCGTCCTCCTGGGATCCAGCACATTCCAAGCTCCAGCATCCTTCCGGGATCCAGCAGTCTTCACAGGTTCCAATGCAATCCTGGGCTCCAGCACATTCCCAGGTTCTGGAATCTTCCTCCCCCGCGTCCTTTCTCCAGTAACCATGAAAAGAATCCCCCAGTCCTTGCCAGAGGCTGCAGGATCCACCTTCCCTCAGCCCTGGCTGGAGGTGGAAGTGGTGGCCCCTCTCCAGGACATCCCAGCAAAGCCAATCCCACCAGGGGCTGAGCTGGGAGAGGCTGGAATTCCAGCTCATGCCCCAGTCCGTGAGCGGCCCAGCTCAAGTCTGGTTGACTTTTTCCCTCCATTGATCAGGAAAACCACAGGATATTTCCACAGGAGCCGAGGCTGAGGGGGTTGAGCTGCTCTTCCCACAGCTTCCAGACATCGTTCTCTCCCAGGCTTCCTCCTCCATTCCTGCTGGGAGCACCGAGCTCCTTGGGAAATCAATGGTTAAGCCAAAATCCCTGTCCAAATCCCAGCCAATCCATCTGCTCAGGCAGGTCCCACAAGTCCTGGTTTCCCAAATGAGCACAGGCAGGCCCGGATGTGCCGGGGAAAACGAGGATCCGAGTTACCAGGAGGTACTCCAGGGAGAATTTGGAGATGGCTTTTCCAGCTGGTGCAGCACAGCTGAGCCAGGTCCTCCCCAGGCAGCCGGATCCCAGTGAGGGTTCGAGCAGCACAGCCTGGGAATTGCATCACCTTGTCCAACATCCACACCGGGATCAGGATCCAAGACCTCAAGGACAAGACTCTGGCTCCAGCTGCTCGTTGGAAAAGCATCCCAGGGAGCCAAGGGAAGCAGGGCAATCCAGGCCCTGGAGGCAGAGGCAGGACTGGGGTTGTTTCAAAGCAAACAGGGAGCACAGCAGGGGTTGCTCACTCCTGCCACACCTCACGCAGGGAAAAGGGTTTCCCAGCAGGAAGCAGAAGGGCAGGAGCGGGTCCTCGGCACCTGCAGCACATCCCAAACCACAGGCAGCCCTCTCCTCCCTCCCTTCCTCCTCTGGAGCAGGGCCATGAGCCCGATGTGTATCCAGAGCTCCCTGAGGCACAGGAATCCCATCCCGCAACCGGACGGGATGCTCCGAGTTTGCATCCCGGTTCCTCGGTGAGGATGAAGGGAATGGCCACATCCCATCCCAGGACAGGGAGACACTGGCTGCTCCAGGGACCCAGGGGATGAGCCTGCAGGGTGAGGGGAAGCAAAGGGTGGAAGGACGTTTTCCCCCAGTGCCAAGGGGGTGTTCCAGCCAGGGATGGGATGCCAGGAGAGACACAGAGGGCAGGTGGGGAGCTCTTCTGCTCCCTTAAGATCCCAGAATGGTTTGGGTTGGAAGGGACCTTAAGGACCATCCAGTTCCACCCCTGCCACCTTCCACCAGCCCAGGTTGCTCCAACCTGGCCTTGGACACTTCCAGGGATCCAGGGGCAGCCACAGCTTCTCTGCCCAACCTGGGCCAGGGCCTCCCCACCCTCCCAGCCAGGAATTCCTTCCCAATATCCCACCTATCCCTGCCCTCTGGAGTTTTAAACCACTGCAGCGAGAAACCACACTCGAGAAAAAGCAATTCCAGAGGGAAAGAAAAGAGGCAGGAAAGGCTGGGTGAGTCCCCAGGGAGGGGACAGGAGACTCCCATTCCTCAGGGCTGGATACCGGTGGGACACCCAGGTCAGGATGCTGGATACAACCTCCACTTCCACCTCTGAAGGGCTGGAAAAGCCCAGGGTCAGCTCTGGCACCTTCCCTCCACATCCCAAGCCCGGGGGCAGGAGCAGGAGCAGGAGGAGGATGCCAGGACAGGATCCCAGCCCAGCCAGCACGACCGGGGAGCTGTTTGCAATCAGGGTCCCCACGACCCCCTCCCAGGCCTCTCCAAAATCACTTCCATGTGTGCTGGGAGCTCTGGAGCCCTCTGGGATTGAGCCCTGAACAATGGGAGGGAGGAGGGGGGGCAGTGGGGAGGAAGGTCGGGCCCACCCAGCGCCGTGCCAGTGCCACCCCAGCCCGCACACCACGGGCCACCGCCACCACCACCAGCCTCCTCTTCCCACTGGATCCACCTCCCTCCCCCAGCTCGAGGGAAAGGAGGCACAGGGGTGTCCCCTGGGAATGTGGCATCCCACCTGCTGCACGAGGAGCAGCCCCCAGGGAAGGGATGAAGGAGCCCAGGGTGAGGGCGGGGGGGATGCCACCGAACTCCAACCCATGGTTTCATGGACCTGGATGTTGCCTCCTCCCAGGCTCCTGGACACACAGAGCGGGCTGGCAGCGTTCCCAAAGCCACATTTATTTCCAGGATCTTTGCTGGAGGGCAGGAGGAGCCGGGGTGGGGACGGGACGGCCTAAACCGAGCCTAAAAATACGAACGCGGGCAGCGGAAAGGGCCGGTTTGGGGCTGTGTCTGGTTGCCCCCGCCGTTCCCCCACGAAGCCTCCCGGCCACGACCACCCTCCCTTCTCCCCTCCTTCCCCCTGCTCCAGGAACAGGAGCCTCCTTGTTTCGGGCTGGCTGGAGCTGGAGGCAGAGCAGATGCCAGGAAATACTCCGGGACCTGCCCTGGGAGCCCCCCAGGGATTCCTGACCCCCCTCCCC
>VXAY01003884.1:47482-58238 GCA_013399855.1 Oxyruncus cristatus
TAAAATAAGATGCAATAAAATAAAACAATAAAATAACATAATAAAATAATATAAATAAAATAAAAAATAAGATGCAATAAGATTAGATACAATAAAGTAAAAAAATAGATACAATAAGATAAAATAAAATAAAAAATAAAACCAAATTAAATTAAATTATTAAATAACTCTATCCATTCCACCACAGGTGCCTCTGAGACCCTCAAGCCACTCCACAGTTGTTGTTATTATTAATATTAATTTTATTGATTATTAACATTAATATTCATACTAATAAATAATAGTATTGATTATATTAATAATATCATCACAGAATGGTTTGGGTTGGAAGGGACCTGGAAGACCATCCAGCGCCACGCCCTGCCATGGGCAGGGGCACCTTCCACTGGTCCAGGTTGCTCCAACCTGGCCTTGGACACTTCCAGGGATGGATATTCCCAAGATCATCCAATCAATCCCATCAAACCAGTGGTGGGACAGCGAGTGTGGGGATGAGGGAATGTTCCCTTCCCCTCCTTGCACACACACACACACATTCCCAGCCCCTCGGGATCCTTCCCCGGGGTCACCCAACCCTCCCTCCCACATTCAGGGCAAGGATTCATCAATAGTTATTAAAGCCCTATCAGCAATGTCGATTAACAGCAGTAATTAAAGCTTTGCAAACGATGTCACTCTGAGAACGGGGACAGTTCCGGGCACCCTCACCCCGAGTGCTCCAGGGACCTCTGGCCCAAGGTGACATTTGGGGACAGGAAGGCACAGGGGACTTTGGGGGACGGGGAGAAGGAATTCTTCCCTGAGAGGTGGGGAGGCCCTGGCCCAGGTTCAATCCCAGAGAAGCTGTGGCTGCCCCTGGATCCCTGGAAGTGTCCAGGCCAGGCTGGAACAACCTGGGCTGGTGGAAGGTGTCCCTGCCCTTGGTGATCCTGCACTGGATGATCCTTAAGGTCCCTTCCAACCCAAACCATCCTGTGATTCCATGACCTTCTGCCCTTTCTACACAGCAACAGCTCTCCCTGAAGCTCAAAGCTCCCCATGGAAGGGCTGGGAAGGTCCCACCGCCTCCAGGAAAGGAGAAAAGCAGCAGAAAACCAGTCAATCCAAAGAACAAATCCCTGCAAGTGCGGGGAGAACGCGAGGGCAGCGCAGAGTCAGCAGCTCGCAGGGGGTTCAGCAGAGCAGCCGTAAATCCACAGCCTGGCACAGAACCGGGAGACATTCCAAGGCAGGACAGGGCTCTGAGCCATCAGGAAACCATCAAGGTCCAGAGGGACGAGGCAGAGAGCCGGGAAGGGCTTTCCAGGAGGGGTGAGCCAGGGGTGGGATGGAGCAGGAAGAAGGAAACCCAGGGCAGCCAACAGGCTCTGGCGGGGCCTCACGGTTACTCCACGAAACGGGACAGTTTCCCTCATTCCTCCACTTCCTCAACCAGGCAGGAGTTTCTCTGCTTCCCACCAGCACAGGGAATGTGAGCAGAGCTTGGGGTGTGAACCCACGGCCCTACATGGGGCTGGGGCAGCAGCTGGGGGTGATCCAGAGCCTACAAAAGCCTTTTTGTGCGGAGGAACAGGCGTCATTCCCGTGCCTCCAGCCTGGATCACTTGATATCCCTGCGGACAAAAGCCAACAGAAGCTGTGGCACCCGACCAGGACCTGCAGCTGGGCCACAGCCGGGCAGCTGAGCCCAAATTCGGGGATTCCTGCAGCCTGGGGTGAGCCAAGAGCAGCACGAGGGAAGCAGGGGCGGGAATCACTCACAACCAGGGAGTTACAGGCACGGAGGGGCTCTCGGTATCCGTTTTCAGGGTGCTCCCAGGAATTCCTCCACAGTCGTGACCGAGGCAGCCAGGACAGGGACACCCAGCATGGGAGGGGTGATCCTGGGCACCCACATTTTGGGGCTTCCCTGATCCACCAGCTCAAACACCAACACTCTTCACCTGTCACGGGACCTTTGCAAAGGACACGCTCAGCTCTGACACCGAATCCCAGAAAAACAGAATCATGGAGGTTGGAAAAGCCCTCCCAGCCCCCGGATCCCCCCCCGTGCCCGATGCCCCCCTTGTCCCCCAGCCCACAGCACTGAGTGGCTCGGCCAGGCCTTCCTTGGACACCTCCAGGGCTGGGCACTCCAAACCTCCCTGGGCAGCCCCTGCCAAGGCCTCACCACCCTTTCCAGGAGGGAATTCCTCCTCATGTCCCACCTGCCCCTCTCCTGGCACAGCTGGAAGCCGTTCCCTCTCCTCCTGTCCCTCGTTCCCCGGGAGCAGAGCCCGACTCCCCCTGGCTCCCTCCTCCTTTTTTAGGGATCCAGAATGTCCCCCCTGAGCCTCCTTTTCTCCAGGCTGAGCCCCCCCAGCTCCCTCAGCCCCTCCTGCTGCTCCAGCCCCTTCCCAGCTCCATTCCCTTCCATAGTAAAACACTTCTCTGCTGCTCATAAAAACTTTTGCGCTGACAGACCCCCCAAAAAAATGTCTCCTCAGACCAAATCTCACACAATCTTTTAAAATGACAGTTCAATCCCCACGTGATGTCACAGGAACTCCAGCGGGCTTTGAGGAGGCCACAGCTGGAGCGTCACCTCCTCCAGATCCAACTGGGAAGTCTCAGGGGGCTCATCCCTGTCCAGAGGAAGGTCAGGGATGGCTCCTCAGCAGATGACTCATGGAGGCTTGGCTGGGACCAGCAGCCATGCAGGGGGATTCATGGAATGCTCCCGAATCCATCCCAGGTATAGGGAAACCACAACTTCAGGAAAACCAGCCAGAGTCTCTCCTCCATCACGAAAACAAGTTTGGAGCAGCTTCTGATGAAGCAACCCAGACAGGCACATGGGTAAAATTGGACCAGATCAAAAACAATCCCCTTTTTCCCTAGGAAGGCCTCTCCCAAGTGTCCTCACCCCCCGTGGAATTTGAGCGCCTTCCAGGAGCACATTAATCAGCGCGGCCTCCATTTGTCACGCCGGGGTCCTTCACCCGCCCTCAGGGGCTCCTTTGACCCGGGGAATTCCGTTTATCTGCTGATGGAGGGAGAGAAATATTAAAAAAAGCTTGACTTTCAAACCCCGCTCGTGTGAAAGAGTCGAGCCTTTCCCATTCCCAGCAGTCGGGAAGAATTCCCACCCCGAGTCCACGACGATCGTCCGGTGACTTCACAGCCGCCCGGCTCGTTAAGTGCAGCAGGAAGGAAACAATACATTTAAGATCTGCTTTACTGGATTAAAAGGTTGATCTGGACTAACGAACAGCCAGCCAGCAAGTCGTGTCTTCATCAGGGAATGGTTTCAGGAGAAGGGAATATTAAACCAGGATGCGCTCGCGGAAGAAATAAGATGGAGTTGCGGGAGGTCTGATGAAAGGTCTATGAAGTCTGCAATTCATCTCACTTTAGAAGAGCATGGAAGGGGGTTGGAATTAGATGGTCTTTAAGGCCCCTTCCAGCCCAAATCTTCTGGAATTCTAGAAGAGGGAGCGGTTTCCTTACCTGCTGTTCCACAGGGTAAATCCTTCCTTGCCTCCTCCTCTTCCAAGTCGTCCCGTTGTGTTCTCCTACAGCACCTACAAATTTACCACCAGAATTCCTTCTGGGAAGAGTCCTCCAGCAGCCAGCACACTGGAGCAGGCCATATCCAGGCAGGTGTATGGTAACACGACTCAATCCTGAGAGGAACTTCCTTTTCCAAGGAAATTGGGCACTCCAGCTCTATTTTTACATCCTCCTTGCAACAGATTGCCAAGGAATTCTTTCCAGTCCCCAGCAATGAGAGAACGCATCCCAAACATCCACTCCGGCCCCAGCAGGGCCTGATGTGAGCAAGGTTCTCCATGGAAAGGATTCCAAAAATATCCAAACCAACTGGAGAGTGGTTCTCCACGGAGAGGATTCCAGAAACATCCAAACAAATCTGAGTGGTTCTCCATAGAAAGGACTCCAAAAACACCCACCAAAAAGCAGAGGACTGACCACGTTCCTCTCAAAGGATCAGGATTGAGTCCCTCGGGGTGGAATTCACGGCACAAAAGGGAGAACTCGTGGGAATGGCCATGGAAGAGCAAATGGAAGATGTTTCAGAAGGGCAAAAAAAAGCCTCTTACCTTAAAATAAAGTTCCAAAGCACAAGGTGGATTTTTATACCTCTTTTCCAGGTCCTTGTTCGTCCACCTCATCCCTCACGTTTCCCACATCAAGTTCAGGTTGTGGACACACAACAATCGCTGTGAGGGGAGGCTGCTGATCCAAGAACATTCCTGATTAATTAAGAGCAAAAATCTGCTCCCGCAGGGGTCAAAAAAAATCAGTTCTGCCCTCACTGAGCTCCCAAAAACTTGCAGAACTTCCCCCAAAAGTCTTTGTGCGCAGCAGGGTAAGAAGGGATGACTCCACTCTGGAATCAACACAAGCCAAGCACGATTTCCTGAGTTTTTGGAATGAAGTTTGGAGTGTTGGAAGCAGTGACTCCAAATGTCAACAGTCTCCTTCCCCAGAACTGTAAACACTGGATGCTCTGCCTCCAGCACAAGGTTTATCCAATGGCAATGGAATGGGGGTGAGTCACCTTCACTGGAACCCCTGAGGGAGAAATCAAGGGAAGGGTGGATGATAACACTCCCCCCACCAACTTCTGGGGGAAGATTTCAGCACCCAAAGGGTGATGAAACCAGCCCTGGCACAGCTGCCCAGGGCAGGGATGGAGTCCCCATCCCTGGAGGGATTTCAGAGCCCTGTGGGACATGGGTCAGTGGTGGCCTTGGCAGTGCTGGGAATGCTTGGACTCAATCTCAGAAGGCTTTGCCATCATCCAAGCCCTTCAGCTTCCTTGATTTTTCATCACTTCAAAGCTAAAAGCAGAATTAAGCAGCTGAATGGCCTCAAACGAGCCCAAAGTGAGGCAAGATCTTGTCAGGACTCCCAGACACCCCAATTTCTGGTCCCAGGGAACAAGTCCATTCCCGTTATCAGAGAATCCTTGAGAAAGCTCAGCTCCAGCAAGTTTCAGCACCTTCTTCAGGAACATGGAAAGCTGCTTTCTAACCCTAGAAGAGACTCCCAAAGGCAAAGCAGAAATCCAAACTGATCCCAAGGAGCAAATTCAAGCTCAAGGCCAGGTTGGACAGGGCTTGGAGCCACCTGGGCTGGTGGAAGGTGTCCCTGCCCACGGAGGGGGTGGAACTGGATGGGCCTGAGGGTCCCTTCCAGCCCAAACCATTCTGGGATTCCATGATCTTCTGCCCTTCCTGGGTCACTCTCTGCACAGCAACAGGTCTGCCTGAAGCTGAAAGCTCACCATGGAGGGGCCGTGCAGGTTCCATCACCTCCATAGAAGGAGACCTTTCCACTTCCCAACGTTTTTTTTGACCTGTTTATCACAGAATCCCAGAACGGTTTGGGTTGGAAGGGACCTTCAAGACCAGCCAGTGCCACCCCCTGCCATGGGCAGGGACACCTTCCACTATTCCAGGTTGCTCCAACCTGGCCTTGGACACTTCCAGGGATCCAGGGGCAGCCACAGCTTCTCTGCCCAACCTGGGCCAGGGCCTCCCCACCCTCCCAGCCAGCAATTCCTTCCCAATCTCACACCTAAATCTCCCCTTTTCCACTGGGAAGCCATTCCCTGTGTGCTGTCCCTCCCTCCCTTGTCCCCAGTCCCTCTCCAGCTCTCCTGGAGCCCCTTCAGGCCCTGGAAGGTGCTGGAAGGTCTCTCCAGAGCCTTCACTCTCCAAGCTGTGCCTCAGTTTCCGCAGAATTGGGTGTTTTCTCAGAACTGCTCCTTGAACCGAATTACTGAGAACATCTGAAGCAGAGCAAATAGGAAACCACAGCTCACACCCATTTCGTTCTCCCTCAGATGCGTTTTTTCCTGTTTATCCACCACATGAACTCCACGGTGACAAGAAAATAAAACTGAGACTAAGATTTTATCACCAAGAGCCACAAGCTCCATATTTTATCTCTGAAGTGATGCTGGTTAAAGGAACAACCAGGCAGGACACCACCACCCGTCTCATCAAGTGGAGGTGAGTCTCCCAGGAAAGGCTTAAAAATTCCCCCAAATCCTCAAAAATATCCCTGATTAGACTCTCCAGGATCATACCCAGACGAGCTGCACCAGTTACTACAAGTCACGGGTTTTATTGAGGGTTGGTTTTTTTTCGTGGTACAAAACAAGTGAATTTTCTACAAGACAGGAATTAAAAAAAAATAGTAATAAAAAAAAAAAAATCATTGTTCAAACCCATTGAAAATAAATAGATAAAGCCTCTATTCCAATCAGGGAGCTACAAATATATTATGAACCGAGTTTTTCCCGAGCTATGCTGACTTTGGAAGTGCATCAAACCACTACAAACCGCCCCCCCCAACCTGACACTCCTCCCAAATCGTTGATTCTCAAACAGGGCAAGATCAGATCAGTACAAAAGCGACCCAAAAAATCCCCCAAAATTCGAGCTGCAAAAGTATTCCCTGCGTGTTTGTTTGGGTGTTTTTTTTTTTCCCCTTCCCCGTCACGTTCTGCTCCGTGTGCTGGAACATCCCGGCGCGGTCCCGAAGGGATCATCCCAATCAGTTCCAAGGCACCTTCTTCCCTAAGACACGGTTGGTGATTTTCTGCAGGGGTAAAAAACCAAAGTGAGAGAGGTGAGGTTCGGTGCTCTGAAAATTCCAAACGCGCCAGTTTTCCGAGCGGAACGTCCTGGAATCGGGGAATGGTTTGGGTTGGAAGGGTCCTCAAAGATCATCCGGTTCCAACCCCCCCGCCATGGGACGCCTTCCACTAGACCAGGGATGCTCCAAGCTGGTAATCAAAGGCTAATAAAACACCACAAAATGGGTATTTATTGACACCTTTCAGGACACCTGAAGCAGCCCAGTTGTTTCTCACTCATTCCCACAAAAACAAAAAAGCAGGATGATCCCACGCTGGTTGCTGTGGGAATGGTCAGGAACAAGGCTAAAGAGATACAGAATATCTTGGAATTAGCTGAATATCCACCATCACGTCTCCCCTCCACCTGCTGAGCAGAAACTTCTGGGAGTCACCCGTTCCCAAATTTGTGATGTATTTAGGAAAGGACCCAGGAGAAGGGCAACAAGGACAGTGGAAGGCACAGGAAGTGTTTTCCACAACAAACAGCGGAATAAATTAGGAATCCGATGGGAAGGATAAAGGGGAGGAGGTGCAAGTCTTGTACAATCCTGAGCTGCCTGAAAACGAAGGGGAAAAGTTATTTCCAAACTCTTCTGAAAAAAAAAAAAGGTAATAAATTGTAAAGGAACAAACCAAACACAGAATATTTGGTGTGTAACCCCAGGGCAGGGGGTGGAACTGGATGGGCTTTAAGGTCCCTTCCAACCCAAACCAGGCTGGGATTCCATGATTTTTTTCCCCTTACACCTCCCATCAGTCCTCAGAGCTCCCAAACCCTCCCAAAATCTGCCGTGGAATTGGCTCCCAGCTCCAGAACAAAGTGCTTTTCCCTTTGGGGCAGTGACACCTTGTGGTCCCTTTCTTAAATAAAATAAGGTTGCTCAACGCTAATACTGGTTTCCTTTTTTTTTTTAAGGGATAGAGGGAAGCACATAAATCCACTGTTATCCCCTTTATGGAGGTTTCTCCCATATTCCCTATTTCTTAAAGACACAAACTCACTCTGTTTAATGGAAGAGCCTCAGTTATGGAATGAATTTGTATCTGATAAACTCATAAACCCCATTTTCACTTCACTGGGGTTCAGAGAGTTCTGATTTCTGCTGCCATCAGAGCAGGAATCTGTTTCCACTCCATAGTTTTCCGAATTTAAGGCCATTCCCTGCTCTGACTGGGAGGATTTTATGCTCTGTTTGAAATTAAAAGTACAAAAGCAAAGGGATACTGGGGCAGAACATCAGCCCAGATCCATGGGCACCCTGTGACAAAACTAATTTTCCTACCTTAATGAAGGTAATACTGTAATGATTTAAGAAATTAAGAATGTCTGTGCGACCCTGAGTCACTTTCTAGCCCAGGTATTTCGATGTCCCCAAGTCCCTGGACGATCCCATTCTCACTCCATGCCAACAAAACTGTTTTTTTCTTCTCTTTTCACCTCCGCCCGAGCCCCAAATTGTCACAGAAACGCCTTCAAACAGGCCCTGACAGCCTTAAACTTCCCAGGTGTCCCGTGGGAATATTTTCACCCGGGCTTTACAACAAGTAAGCAACTTTTGGTCCTTTATATTCGCTACTTTGGGCTCTTTGAGCCAAATAAACTCCGTTTCAGCTCATCCCTCAGCCTGGACATGGAGATTGTTATTCCCTGGAAGTGCCCAGGGCCAGGCTGGACAGGGCTTGGAGCAACCTGGGATAGTGGAAGGTGGGAATGGCTGCGGGTGGAATGACATCTGTTAATTCACGGTTTCCTTTCCCAAATTTTAATCACCCCCTGGGAGCCCTCAAGGCCCTGTAGAGATGACACACGCTCTGGAATCCTGGAGAATCCCACCCTTGGAGCAGCAGGAGCAGCTGAGGGAGCTGGGGGGGGTCAGCCTGGAGCAAAGGAGGCTCAGGGGGGACCTTCTGGCTCTGCAACTCCCTGACAGGAGGGGGGAGCCGGGGGGGGTCGGGCTCTGCTCCCAGGGAACAGGGACAGGAGGAGAGGGAACGGCCTCCAGCTGTGCCAGGGGAGGGGCAGGTTGGATATTGGGAAAAATTCTTCATGGAAAGGGGTGCAGGTATTGGAATGGGCTGCCCAGGGCAGGGGAGGAGTCCCCATTCCTGGAGGGATTTCAAATCCCTGTGGATGTGGCACCTGGGGTCATGGTCAGTGGTGGCCTTGGTCGTGCTGGGAATGGTTGGACTTGATGAGCTCAGAAGCCTTTTCCAACCTTAGTGATTCCACGATTGTCGGATTTTAGGGACAGCTCCTGTCACCAAGCACTGCCCTGGCAGGCAGAGAATGCCCAGCTCCACCACTGACCCCACACTAACCTGACTCTGTCCTTCCCTCTCCCTTCCCAGCCTTTCTCTGGATATATCCCAAAGGAACTGCCCCTGCTGGGTTGGACTGAGGCACAAAGGGCTCCTGCAGGTGACAGGAATTCAAACAGGAGCCAGCTCTGCTCCAGAGCCAGGACCTGCTGTCCAGCAATCCCCAGAGAGACCCTCAGACCACACTTGGGGTACAGTGGATCCCTAAATCCCACAAAACCCCAGACCACACACATTCGTAGTGTAGCTTTTCCACCACCTCTTTTCTCCCCCTAATTCCCTGCCTCATTTTTGGACTCATTCCACAAAATCTGTCCTTCCTTATGCCATGAACAATCCATGCATGGAACTGATGCTCTCAGCAACACGTCAACCACATTCCAAACAAACCATTCCCTGTATTTGCAGCTCTTCTGCATCAGCAAGGAAAAGTAAAATATTCCAGTTATTTACTGCAATCAAAACCACATTGATATCCAAAACTTCTGATCCTATTCCCTCTCTGCTTCCAGCTGACTCTGCTATTCCAAGCCAGTGACTTCCAGCATTCATTTAACCCCTCAGACTTTATTGTACCGACACCTGGAATTCTCAGACCGCTGGAAAAAAACATGTCCTGAAAATACGCTGCAAAAATACAGCATCAAATCCAAGTCCTTCCAGCGGAGAATCCCCACCATCCCACTGGGAAGATGTTCTGGATAATACACTGAGTTACAAGCCCTGACTTTTAAAATCCAATCACTGCTGTTCCCAATGAAATTATTGTTTGGGCTCTGGCTGGAATAAGTAATATTCCAGCTCTGGCTGGACTCACTCAGCCAGGAAGGAGCTGAAATGCTAAAAGTGAGTAAGTCAGGTTTAAAGCTCAGTGTTTGTACTACAAAGTGTTCCCTGCTCCTCATCTTTTGGGTCTCCAGCACAGGAAGGACATGGAGCTGTTGGAGTGAGTCCAGAAGGGTCCAGATTACAGGGATGGAGCAGCTCTGCTGTGAGGAAACAGTGGGAAAATTGGGATTGTTCAGCCTGGAAAAGAGAAGGCTCTGAGGTGACCTAATTGTGGCCTTCCAGGACCTGAAGGAGCAACAAGAAACATGGAGAGAGACTTTGGACAAGGGATGGAGGGACAGGACAAGGGGGAATGGCTCCAGAGTGGAAAAGGGGAGATTTAGCTGGGATACTGGGAAGGAATTCCTGGCTGTGAGGGTGGGGAGGCCCTGGCTCAGTTTCCCAGAGAAGCTGTGGCTGCCCCTGGATCCCTGGAAGTGTCCAAGGCCAGGCTGGAGCAATATGAGCTAGTGGAAGCTGTCCCTGCCCATGGCAGGGGGTGGAATGAGATGGGCTTTGAGTTCCCTTCCAGCCCAACCCATTCCATGATTCCATGATCAGGATGGATGGTCACTTTTGGAGACGCCCTTCTCCGAGGGGACAAACGGGGCCCCTCTGCTTATTTCAGGATTTTAGGTGATCCAAGGGAATTGATATTCCACGTTTTCCTACGCTCGACTTCTCTGACCCTGATTAAATCCCAGATTACAGCCCAAACCCCCTAAAATTCCAAAACAACACCACAGGATTCCCACTTGGCAAACATTCCTCTCTATTTGTGAGTTCATGGAAGAGCATTCTGGAACGTCCCGGAGCGGAACACCCACTGTTTTGTAGAGCTGTGCTTTCAGGCGGTACGAGTCGTATTCCAGCCTCCTCTTCTCCTCCTCCCTCTTCTTCCTCACCTCAGGAAGCTGCTCGTAGATCCTGAAAGGAAAAATAAAAAAAAAAAAAAAA
>VXAY01003884.1:58283-75740 GCA_013399855.1 Oxyruncus cristatus
AAATAGGGATTTGGGACTTCCTGATATTAAACCCCCCAAACCAGCCTCTGTTTTATGACTCGCGTTCCGTTAAAGCACATCCCTGAAAAACCGATTCGGGGGTTTCCCGGGGAAAATGCGGAATCCAGAGTCGTGAGACAGGAAATTCCCGCATCCCATAAAGTCCTTCTCTCACAGGCAGCACCTCCCAAAAGCAATATTTCTAAGATTAAACTGATCACGCAGCCGATGCCATCCCCCAGCTGAAACAGGGAGAGCCTCGATATCTTCCGTACAGAATAATTCCAGGGCTTTTCCAGACTGGTTGTGCTGATTCCCAGGGATGTGCCCATTCATCCATGGCAAGGTTTTATCGCAGGAATAACCCGACTGAACCCGGTGAGGCAGCTTTTCCAAACCTCAGCGTTTTCAATAATGTGCTGCTGCTGAACCTTCCCCAAATCTTCCTTTATTCATGGAATCATGGAATGGTTTGGGTGGGAAGGGACCTGAAAGATCATCTCATTCCACCCCCTGCCATGGGCAGGGACACCTTCCACCGGCCCAGGTTGCTCCAATCTGTCCTCAGACATTTCCAGGGATCCAGGGGCAGCCACAGTTTCTCTGGGAATTCCATTCCAGTCCCTCACCACCCTCCCAGGGAAGAATTCCTTCCCAATATCCAACCTACACTTCCCCTCTTTCAGTCTGGCGCCATTCCCACTTGTCCAGTCCCTCCATTTCCTGAGGAAGGGGCTCTCCCCAGATTCCTTGGAGCCCCTTCACATGCTGGAAGGTGCTGGAAGATCTCCCTGGAGCCTTCTCCTCTCCAGGTGAACATTCCCAGCTCTCCCGGCCTGTGTCCATAGGGAAGGTGCTCCAGTCCGTTTATCAACTCGCTCCAACAGTTCCACGTCCTCCTGACATTGGAGGCACCGGAACCGGATGGATTATTCCAGGTGGGATCTCACCAATTTCTTTTCCCACCCAAACCCATCCCCTTTTCCCAGCCAGGGCGCTGATCCATCCGGAATTAAATCTCCTGAAATTTACCTTTTAGACCTTTGGACCATTTCACTCTTTGGAATTGCTCTTCTTTTCTCCCTCATTGGAAAACCTACACGGAAAATTCCAAGTTAAGGGAACAAGGTCACCTCATCACCAAGTTTTATAAAAGGCTTTATAAAAAAACCCCCTTTGTTAAAACTCTTTGTTAAACTGAAATGAAAAACTCAATGAATTAAAATTTCATTAGTTAATGAACTACAATGAATTGGAATTTAAAAAGGAATTAATGGATTAAAATTTCATTATATTAATAAATTACAATGAATTGGAATTTAAAACTGAATTAAAGGATTAAAATTTCATTACATGATAGAATTAAAATCAATAAAAGCTGAAATGGAAAACTGAACTAATGGACTAAAATTTCATTACATTAATGAATTACAATGAGCTAGAACTCAAAACTGAATTAATAGATTAAAATTTCAATACATTAATGAACTACAATGAATTGGAATTTAAAACTGAATTAATGGATTAAAATTTCATTAAATTAATGAATTGAAATGAATTTAAATTTGAAGTTAAAAACTAAATGAATGAGCTAAAATTCCATTAAACTAATGAATTAAAATGAATTGAAATTTAAAATTAAAAACTGAATTAATGAATTTAAAATTCATTAATAAAGTGAAATGAATTCAAATTTAGAATAAAAACACAAAATATTTAAAAATTCATTAGAGTTCAAATGAATTCAAATTTAGAACTATAATGGAATTAATGGATTAAAATTTCATTAGTGAATTAAAACTAATTGAAATTTAAAGATTGAATTAATTAAAATTTCAATAAATTAAGGAATTGAGGTGAAATTTAAAAACTGAATTAATGACTTTAAAATTCGTTAATAAGGTAAAATGAATTCAAATTTAGAATGGAAAACCAAATAATTAAAAATTCATTCAAGTTAAAATGAATTAAAACGTAGAAGTAAAACTGAATTAATGAATTAAAATTTCATTAGTGATTAAAACTAAATGAAATTTAAAGATTGAATGAGTTAAAATTTCATTAAATTAATGAATTAAAATGAATTGAAGTTTAACGTTAAAAGCTGAACTAATGAGTTTAAAATTCATCAATGAGGTAAAATGAATTCAAATTTAGAATGGAAAACCAAATAATTAAAAATTCATTCAAGTTAAAATGAATTAAAACGTAGAAGTAAAACTGAATTAATGAATTAAAATTTCATTAATTAATTAAAACTAAATGAAATTTAAAGATTAAATGAATTAAAATTTCATTACTGAATTAAAACTAAGTGAAATTTAAAGATTGAATTAAAATTTCTTTAAATTAAGGAATTGAAATTTAAACTTAAAAACTGACTTAATTAATTTAAAATTCATTAATAAGGTAAAATGAATTCAAATTTAGAATGGAAAACCAAATTAATTAAAAACTCATTAGAGTTCAAACAAATTCAAATTGAGAATTAAAATTGAATTAATGAGTTAAAATTTCATTAAGGAATTAAAACTAAGTGAAATTTAAAGATTGAATGAATTAAAATTTCATTAAATTAAGGAATTGAATTGAAATTCAAAAACTGAATTAATGAATTTAAAATTTATTAATAAGGTAAAAGGAATTCAAATTTAGAATGGAAAACCAAATTAATTAAAAACTCATTCGAATTCAAACAAATTCAAATTTAGTACTAAAATGGAAGGAATTAAAATCTCATTAACGAATGAAAACGAACTGAAATTAATGCGGTACAACGCATTCAAATTTAGAATTAAAAACGGAATTAATCAATTAAAATCTCATTAAAAGGAACGAAAAATCAAAACGAACAACGGAATTAATTGGCTCCAACTCCACGAAATCAAGGAACTAAAGCCCCCCCGACGGTACCTCTGTCGGGCAGCAGGTGACCGGAACTGCCGCAGCCCTTTCTCTTCCCGGGGGGGTTTCCCGGCTCTTCCCGCTGGGATCGCAGCCCCCTCTGGATCCTCCTCTCCTCCATGACCAGTTTGAGGCGCTTCACTCGCTCCCCGGAGCGGGAGATGAAATCGGGGCGATGAACGGCCAGAGCCTCCTGAGGGGGCACAAAGCACAGCCCCACGTGGCCCAAGGGTCCCGAACGGCCCCACAAATTCCAAAGCACGGGAAAAAGAATTCCCGCCGCGACGGGTCGGGGCGAGGCGGGAAAATCTGGCGGCCCTAATGGTCCTGGGAATCTTGTTTGTGAATCTGGGGACTAACGGGGAATTCAGCGGCCAGAGAGAAAAGGAAGGTGAAGTGGGAATAAAATAACAGTGAAAGGGAAAAGGGGAAAGGGGAAAGGACAAGGGGAAAGGACAAGGGGAAAGGACAAGGGGAAAGGACAAGGGGAAAGGACAAGGGGAAAGGACAAGGGGAAAGGACAAGGGGAAAGGACAAGGGGGGAGAAAAGGGGAAAAATGGGAAAAAATGGGTGGAAAATAAAACAAAGCAAAACTAAAATAAAATAAATAAAAAATATTATGTAGACCCCAGGATTATTTCTGCGTGGAAACAAGTCATGACTCGATGTCATGCCAGCTCCATTTCCCCTGGTTCCTGAAGCTGAATAATTTGAGTCCTAAAACACAACGTATTTCAAATATTGGTGAAATATATTGGGGAAGTGTATTGGGGGAAGCCAGACAGGCAGAAGCAAAAGAGACAGATTTGTGAGGTTTCCAATGATTATAAAGGTCACAGAATCATGGAATATCCTGTGTTGGAAAGGACCCACCAGGATCATCAAGCCCTGCACAGGCCCAGCCCCAAGAGTCCCCCCCTGTGCCCCAGAGGATCCTCCAAACCCTCCTGGAGCTCTGGCAGCCTTGGGGCTGTGCCCACTGCCCTGGGGAGCCTGGTCAGTGCCAACCAGCCTCTGGGGGAAGAACCTTGTGCTGAGATCCAACCTGAGCCTGCCCTGGCACAGCTCCAGCCCTTCCCTGGGGCCTGGCCCTGCTCACAGAGACACAATCACAGGGGCCTGGCCCTCTCCTTCCCCTCCTGAGGGAGCTGCAGACACCACAAGGGGAAATAAAAACAAGGAACAAAAAGTGACTCCACAAGATTCAGCACAACCCTTGAAACAACCCACAACCCATCCCTGGAACTGTCCAAGGCCAGGTTGGACAGGGCTTGGAGCAACCTGGGCTAGTGGAAGGTGTCCCTGCCCATGGCAGGGGTGGGACTGGATCATCTTTAAGGTCTTTCCAACCCAATTATTCCATGATTTTATGCCTCAAAGACCCAGTTCCTCCATGGGGGCCACACCTGGAGCTGATGTTTTCTATCCAAAACCCCTCTTGGTGTCTGCAGCAGTGCTCCTCACTGCCTGGAGCAATGTGGGACAGTGCAGGGGGAGCTGCCCATATTCCTCTGGACTNACCAATCCAAGGCTTAATGTTTTTAATGTTTAATAACCATAAAGGTGCGTCCAGCTCTGTGACTCAGCGTGAGAAAACTGTCACCATTCCCCAGTGACTGACACCAGCATATCCTGAATCCCAAATCCTAATCCCTAATCCTAAATGTTGCTGGACCAGATTGCCCAGAGCAGCTGTGGCTGCCCCTGGATCCCTGGAAGTGTCCAAGGCCAGGTTGGACGGGGCTTTGAGCAACCTGGGCTAGTGGAAGGTGTCCCTGCCCATGGCAGGGGGTGGGACTGGATAACCTTTAAGGTCCCCTCCAACCCCAACCATTCCAGGATTCTAAACCCACGGAGATCTCAGCAGTCCCACAGTGGAGGGTGCCCTCACCTGCAGCGTGAGCTTCCCAGAGGGCAGCACAGGCCCCTTCCCAACACCTCTGTCTGGAGCTGCTGCTGGAACCACGCGGTGCTGCTGCTCTTCCCAGTTCTTCTCTCGCAGCGGTTCCCTCCAGGGCTTGGTGCTGCTCCAGGGCTCAAACCAGGATGGCCCAGGACCAGAAATGGCACTGGAATGGTTTTCTTTCCTAGATTCACATTTCAGGTTTTCTCCTTGGACAAACCAGGAAGTCCCTGTTGAAAGATCAGGGGACAGAATGAAGACTGGGAGACAAGCACGTGCCATGTCCATCTCCATCCATGGTCCCTTCCCTGAAGGAATCCCAGGAGGCTGGGTGGGCACAAGGAGCTGGGAGACGATGCAGCCGGGACAGCTGATCCCAACTGATCCATGGCATATCCCAGACCATGGTAAGCTGATTGAGCTGAGGGAAGAAAGAAGGGGAACATGGAAAAGCCTCCTGACTGCCCTCTCCCTTCTCCTTATCCCACATTCCCGCTGCCCGCCCAGCTGTGACCCCCCAAAATTACCATGGGCACGATGCCAGCATTCCCGGGGCCTCTGGGCTGCCTGGATGGGTCTTGGGGTGGGAAAAGTCAACCCAACGTCTCGGGTGTTCCTCTTGGTTGCACCAGTCACGATCTCCAAGTCTCCTGGAATCGCAAACAACGCGGGAATTTCTTATTCCGAGAGCAGCTGGAATTGCCCCGCGAAGCGCCAGGGATGACCCTTGATTTTAATTAGAAGCTGAAGAATCATTGGATTTTCCATCCCCTCCCACCTTCAAAAGTCAAAATGTTTTACATTCCCACTTCCAAACCAAGGAGAGTTTCCAGTGCCCCGGGATTGTCACGGGGTGATAATCGGAGTAAAATGAAAGTGGTGCAACCCCAACACACACAGCAAAATATATATTTATGTGGGGGAGTGGGAATTCAGCTTGAACAAACCATGGGGCAGGAAAACACTTTTCTGATTCCTCAATCTAAATTACAGCCCTTGAAAACACTTTTCTGATTCTTCAATCCAAATTACGGCCCACGAAAACACTTTTCTGATTCTTCAATCCAAATTACGGCCCACGAAAACACTTTTCTGATTCTTCAATCCAAATTACGGCCCACGAAAACACTTTTCTGATTCTTCAATCCAAATTACGGCCCACGAAAACACTTTTCTGATTCTTCAATCCAAATTATGGCCCACAAAAACACTTTTCTGATTCAATCCAAATCATGGCCCATGAAAACACTTTTTTTGATTCAATCCCAATTATGGCCCATGAAAACACTTTCCTGATTCTTTAATCCAAATTATGGCCCATGAAAACACTTTCCTGATTCTTCAATCCAAATTATGGCCCATGAAAATCCTTTTCTGATTCTTCAATCCAAATTATGGCCCCTGAAAACACTTTTCTGACTCTTCAATCCAAATTATGGCCCATGAAAACACTTTTCTGGTTCTTCAAATTATGGCCCATGAAAACACTTTGCTGGTTCTTCAAATTTTGGCCCATGAAAACACTTTGCTGGTTCTTCAATCCAAATTATGGCCCCTGAAAACACTTTTCTGACTCTTCAATCCAAATTATGGCCCATGAAAACACTTTTCTGGTTCTTCAAATTATGGCCCATGAAAACACTTTGCT
The DNA here is from genome assembly GCA_013399855.1 of Oxyruncus cristatus. Classification (NCBI taxonomy): domain Eukaryota; kingdom Metazoa; phylum Chordata; class Aves; order Passeriformes; family Cotingidae; genus Oxyruncus; species Oxyruncus cristatus. The sequence goes on from VXAY01003884.1 coordinate 64,740, forward strand.
GGTTCTTCAAATTTTGGCCCATGAAAACACTTTGCTGGTTCTTCAATCCAAATTATGGCCCATGAAAACACTTTGCTGGTTCTTCAATCCAAATTATGGCCCATGAAAACACTTTGCTGGTTCTTCAATCCAAATTATGGCCCATGAAAACACTTTGCTGGTTCTTCAATCCAAATTATGGCCCATGAAAACACTTTTCTGATTCAATCCAAATTATGGCCCCTGAAAACACTTTTCTGACTCTTCAATCCAAATTATGGCCCATGGAAACACTTTTCTGGTTCTTCAAATTATGGCCCATGAAAACACTTTGCTGGTTCTTCAGATTTTGGCCCATGAAAACACTTTGCTGGTTCTTCAATCCAAATTATGGCCCATGAAAACACTTTTCTGATTCAATCCAAATTATGGCTCATGAAAATCCTTTTCTGATTCTTCAATCCAAATTAGGGTCCATGAAAACACTTTTGTGATTCTTCAAATTATGACCCGTGAAAACACTTTTCTGATTCAATCACAGGGAAAAAAAAACAAAAGAAAAAAAGGCAGTGAAAAATAAATAATTGCTACATCTGATGGATAAAACGAGGCCATTCCTCAACGTGATGACGGGGAGTTGGGGTGTAAATGAAAGCAACGAAGAAACTGATAATTAGCACCGAAAAATGCAGAATTGCACCGGGTCAGGATCAGCTTTAAACTGAATTTACCATCCAAAATATTACCGGGAAGGACGTGGCACACGGAAATAGCACGTGCCTGCAAAATTACACCCTGGGAGCAAGAGATGCCTGGAGGGAAAAAACAATATATTAAAAAAAAAAAAAAAGGCTCAAAAGCTCCATGAGGTTGAACTCATTAAAAAGGTTAATGAGTTTAATAGTGAGAAAACCGGTTGTTAAAGCAGAGCAAGGAGGGAAGGCAAACGGCTCCTTTGGAATTGCCACGTTCAATCCTCTCTCTAAAAGGGGATTGGAAAGGTGCTGCTTGGACAGACCCAGCACTGGGAACACCTGGACCTTGGAGAGCGGATTCCAACGGGAGGAAACCCGGCAAAGTCCGGAATTCAGGGACTCACCCGCCTGGATCCCTTTGTTCAGCATCCGGGTCCGTCTCTTGGCGCTGAGGGCAGAGCTGGGACCCCAAGAGGTGCTGCTGGCACAGGTGGAATCCGAGGAGAAGGCCACGGTGCTCTGGGAAAACAACAGGAAAGAGACAGGAAATTCCTGAAATTCCAAGCCAAATGATCGGACAGCGGGTTTTAAACGGCAAAAAAAGCGATGGGGCTTTTTTTCCTTGTTGTGGTCCAATTCTGTTGGGTTTTGGGTGTTGATCAGCGTCTCCCACTGCTGTGCCAGCCCTGGATTTATCCTCAGGCACCGAGGCACTTCCAGCATCCCATTTTATCGGGAAAAGCCCGTTATTTGTGTAGGGAAGAGCTTGCCTGGGATCAGGTTCTGAGTGCTGAGATCCTCCAACCCACATGGGGTGTCCAGCCTGGAGAGGAGAAGGCTCCAGGGAAACTTTCCAGGGCCTGAAGGGGCTCCAGGAGAGCTGGAGAGGGACTGGGGACAAGGGAGGGAGGGACAGGACACAGGGAATGGCGTCACAGTGGAAAAGGGAAGATTTGGATGGGATATTGGGAAGGAATTGTTGGCTGTGATGGTGATGAGGGACTGGGATGCATTTCCCAGAGAAGCTGTGGCTGCCCCTGGAAGTGTCCAAGGCCAGGCTGGAACAACCTGGGATAGTGGAAGGTGTCCCAGGGGTTGGAATGAGATGGTCTTTAAGTCCCTTCCAACCCATCCCACTCCAGGATTCCATGTCCAAAGTCAGCAGGACAACAGACCAACAAAACCCCCTTTGCTGTGGCCAAATCACTCGCTGCACTTCCATGGAATATTCCCGCTTTGGAATGTGGGAGAATAAACACCTGGACTGAATCCTGTAACCAGGTTTTCCAGAGGGACCAACTGCCTTGGAAGACCCAAGTGTAGCTCTGCAAATTCCCAATAAACTCCAGGTCTCCACTGGCACCAAATCCTTCCAAAACATGGGAAGTTCCACCACCCCAAGTTCTCCAGGTGGGGAAAATCCAACCCAATAAATCCATGGAATGAGGGGGGTTGAGGCAAAAAATAGGAATTCCACACCTTCAAACACCAGGGAAAGCTGAGGGGTGAAAACAGCCCAATATGGATAAAATACATTCATTTTAATATTAGATGATGACGATGATAATAATAACAATAATAATTAAAAAATATAAAATTATACATATAATTATACATATTAAATTTATATATTATATACTATATAGNTTATATATTTTATTATATATTATATATCATATATCATATATTGTATATTATATATAGACCTTTTTGGTCTACAAATCACAGAGAGGTTTGGGGCTTAATTAATTAACAGTAATTAACTGGTAGCACCTCCCCAGGCTTCAAAATTCCTTTGTAATTACGGCACTGAATTTTTTATCCCACTTGATCCCATTAGGATCCCAGGAGTAATTCCGAATTCCATGGAAACGAACAGAGGCTCCTTTATCCCCTTTTCGCTGGAGTTTTGCTGTCACCACTTGGATGCTAAACATCATTTTATTGCCATGTTAAAAGGAGAAAATTTTACCCTCATAAACCTGTTTTTTTTTTTTTTTAATTTCATGAAGTTTTACTCCTATAAACCTGTTATTTTTCAGATTTCATACATTTTTACTCTCATAAACCTGGTTTTTTTCATATCACAAGTTTTTATTCCTATTAAATTGGGGATTTTTTTAATTTCATAAATTTTTGCTCTCATAAACCCGAGATTTTTTTAATTTCATGACTTTTTATTCCTATTAAATCGGGGATTTTTTAAAATTCCGTAAGTTTTTACTCCTATAAACCTGGGATTTTCTGAAATTCCATCAATTTTTACTCCTACAAATCTGGGATTTTTTAAATTTCATAAATTTGATTCAAAAATTTGAGATTTTTTTAATTTCGTAATTTTTACTCCTATAAACCAGGGATATTTTTTTTTAATTTCATAAATTTTTACTCTTCTAAACCCGGATTTTTTTAAATTCCATAAATTTTTCCCCCTCCAAATCTGAGATTTTTCTTTAATTCCATCAATTTTTCCTCCTATAAATCCGGGATTTTTTTAAATTCCATCAATTTTTCCCCCTCCAAATCTGGGATTTTTCTTTAATTCCATCAATTTTTCCTCCTATAAATCCGGGATTTTTTTAAATTCCATCAATTTTTCCCCCTCCAAATCTGGGATTTTTCTTTAATTCCATCAATTTTTCCTCCTATAAATCCGGGATTTTTTTAAATTCCATCAGTTTTTTTTACTCTTCTAAACCTGGATTTTCCTAAATTCCATAAATTTTTCCTCCTATAAACCTGTAATTTTTTGAATTCCATAAATTTTTCCCCCCTATAAATCTGAGGGCTTTCAACTTCCATAAAACAATTTCAAACAGAACCAAAATCGAATATTTTCTCAGAAAAAAAAAAAGGAATAAAAATCAAGGGACAAAACAAAAATCCCAAATATTGAAAATCCTGAATATTGCCGTGAATATTCCTGTTTGGAGGTGAACATTCCATGATTTCAGCACAACCTTTAGCTCTGGACCCGCTCCCAGAGGGATTCAGAGGGAACAGAAACCGGGAGGGGGAAAAACCAACAAAAACTCAGCTCCAAAATGCGGCAATTCCCAAAAAAAAACAGCTGCAGGAATTTCTCAGGCAGACCAAACAATCCCAAAAATTCCAAGTGATGCCCAAAATTCCAAATAATTCCAGCATTTAAACTGGACGAACAGCAGGAAAATTCCACTAAGAACTGTATTTCTCCTTGGTCAGAGACACTTAGGGAACAATATCCAGCCAAATCCACACCAGCATCCCTGGGATTGCTAAACCAGGAAGCGAATCCAGGATCAGGGAGCAGATCCCAGGATCAGGAAACGGTTTGCCAGGATCAGGGAGCAGATCCAGGATCAGGGAGCAGATCCAGGATCAGGGAGCAGATTACCAGGATCAGGGAGCAGATTACCAGGATCAGGGAGCAGATTACCAGGATCAGGGAGCAGATTACCAGGATCAGGGAGCAGATCCCAGGATCTTGCTTCCCAGCAGAAAGAAAGGAAGAGAGAAAAAGCCAAGAAAAACAAAGGGAAACCCCCACAACTGGTGTTTTAAGGGATTTTGCTTTTCCTGATTGCTGGAAAAGCAAAGACATTTGTTGGAGCTCCTTGGAGGAGAAGCAGCTTCCCACACAAACAGCACTCCCTGGGAATTTTTACATGGTTCCCAAATAAACCAAGACTCGAGTTCGAAAGCTCCTGCGAGGACAATTTAAACCCGAGTTTGAGTTTAACTGGGCCCGTACCTGGATCTCCTTCCTCCTCCCGCGTCTCTCAGCGCCGACCTTCGGATATTCCGCACCCGCCGCTTCGCCGCTTCCCTCATCCCACTTTTCCGAGCGGCTCTTCTGGTGGCTGATGGTGGAATAGAGCTGGGAAAGCCTCGGAGCCACCGTGACCCTGCGGCGGCCGAAGGCCCTGAGCAGCCTGGCGGTGTCGATGGTGGACACGGAGCTGCTCCTCCCCGTCGTCGTGTCCGGCTCCGTGCCCGTGTCCCACTCCGAGGCGCCGGCAGAGCCCTGCTCTCCGCTCAGCCTCGTCTCCGAGGAATTGTCACTGGGAGATCCCAAGCGGTGCCGCTCCTCCAGGATTTTAGGGCCGGGGGGGATCGCTGCCTCTCCCGCCCCGTTCTCCCCGAGCTCCACCAGGCCGCTGCTGTCACGTGCTCCTTCTCCGACACGCGCTGCCGTCGGCTCCACACTGCTCCCAGGCTCCCAGTTCTCTCCCAATCCTATTTTTGTCCGCTCCCTTCCCTTGATGTTCCGCTCAGGAACGTTCCTCCCAGCTTTTGCTGAGATCAGGGAGTGTTGGATGGGGTTCTGCAGGACCCTCGCCAGCCGGTCCAGGCGCTCCACCAGGGACAGCTCCCCGTTGCTCCTCACGTCGTGCTGCTGGTGCCTCCTCTGCCTCTCCAGGAACTTAACCCAGAGCTCATCCAAGCTCCCGCTGGAGCGGGTTCTCTGCCTTGGCGGTTGCTCCGTGTTCCCATCAAGGAGAGTGGTTTGGCTCCGTGGCAGAGCAGAATTCCCAGCTGCTCCTTGTTCTGCTTCCCTCCTGTGCCGCCGCCGCTCCATCCCCGACGCCTCGTTCCCAAAGCTCAGATCCTCATTTTTACTCTCATCTGCTTCGGCGGGGAGTGGAAAGAACTCCTCCTTCCCACTTTTTCGGGGACGGGCCGAGAACACCCGTTGATGCCGGTGTGGTTTTTTCCAGGTGCCGCTGGAGCCAGGTGGAGCAATTCCCAGCCCGGAACCATCCTCGGAGAACTCGCTGCTGTCACACGTGGGCATGGGATGGTGGAGGTAGAACCGCGTGGATTTGAAGGTGGAATGAGCGGTTTTTACAGGATTGGAATAATCTCTGGGGTCTACAAAAGAAAAAAAAAAAACAAACAAAAAAAAACCACTTGAATTCTTTGTTTCTTGGCAAAGAATCCCGTGGAAAACATCAAGTCCTAAACGGGACCATTTCCATCCTAAAACTTGCCAGCGGATTCAGAGGATTAAAAGCGGGATCACTGAACTATTCCTGAAGTGCAACATACTCGGAAATGAAGTGCCAGCACTATTCAAAGCACACAAATGATATTTTTTTTTATCATTTCCAACAAGGGGGTGGAACAGAGAACAGAATACGGGATATTCAACGAGGGAATATTACATCCAAGAGAACGTGCAGGAGGAACCTCATCACACCTCAGCAAATGTCCCTGAGCCACGTTTTAAATGGGTTTATTTCGAACCTAAACGGGTTTATTTTGAATCTAAATGGGTTTATTTCGAACCTAAATGGGTTTATTTCGAATCATAGAATGGGTTGGGTTGGAAGGGACCTTAAAGCCCATCTAGTTCCACCAGGGACACTTTCCACTAAGCCCAGGTTGCTCCAACCCGGCCTTGGACACTTCCAGGGCTACAGGGCCAGCCACAGCTTCTCTGGGAATACAGGGAGCACACTCCAGGATTATGCTCCAAAACAAAGTCATTTTTAATAAAACACATTAAAAAAAAAATCAACTTTAAAACCGCGTTTTGTGTTCTTCGTACAACGGGGGGAATCATAAAACCCCTTCCCTTCCCAACAGAGATTTGGGTGCAATGTCAAGGTCACGGACAACGTAACCATTCCCAATCCCAGCAGCTCTGGAACTGCCGGGATTTGTTTTCCCATACAAGGTCAGCGTTTTTGTGGACTTGTGTAAGAGCTTCCCCCACATCCTCCTGACAAATGAGCTCAGCCTCGGGAATACCAGGCAGAATTCTGCTATTCCTGGACTTTTCCAACAGTTGGCCAAGCGAATGGAAGGAATGTAAACAGGCAAAAAAAAAAAAATGAAAAGAAGTTTTATATAGAGAAAGTTTAGTTGAAAAGAAAAAAAAAAAAACAAAACACATAACTTGCATAATTTTAAGCTCTAGACAAGCTCTGTGGGTAGAGGTAAGCTTTTATTAGACCATCTAAAAATAGGGTTGAAGAAGTCAGGGAAGATTTAAGACATCCAAGTCTTTCAAAAACCCGTTTTGAAGTTCCAACTGCACTGGTTGGTTTGATTAAACATTATTTCTCCTCACAGTTCTTTTCTTACCCGGGCTTTTAGACCGTCAAATTAAAAAATGGTTTTTAATAATTAAAACGTAGAAAATGATATTACTTAATTTTATGGGAACACTTTCGTGCCCCTTTCATTTTTCTCCAGGTTATCGGTGTTGCAGCCTTTATTGGAAATTTCCTGCTGCAAATAAAAATTATCTTCGGAAATACCAAAATCCCTCCATCAAGAAGTGGAAAAGAAGGAAAAACCCTCCTTGAGGAGAAGAATTAAAATGATCAAAGCCATTAAAGAATCAAAATCTGCAAAATGCTGTGCCAGGCAACAAACAGCTTCCCTGGGGAATTAAGAGCTGCTTTTAGGAATCACTCAGCAATTCTCTGTCCAGGAATAAAAATCCTCATCCCTGCGCAGGTTCCAGGAATTTTATCAGTCACTCAAAAATGAGGTTTAGTACAAAAAGAGCGTCCAGGAGGACCAATTTTAGCTGCTGTCACGAGAGGAAAGCATCAAACCCACCAGTCAGCTCAGCCTAATTTCCTCTTGCCAGCATTCCCAACAAATAAAGTGGCCACTACAGGGGGAAATCCTGACCTTCATCCCTTGGGAATAGCATCCAACAAGGTTAATGGATGGAAGGATAGAAGAGAGAGCAGCAAATCCAGTTAAAATCCAGGCAAACACCAACGTGACATCACAAGGCATCAGATGTTTGTGGGCAGGAGCACAACCCCCATCCCACCATGGAGTCATCCCTCATTTTGTTTACCAGGGAATTCCTGGCATTTTCTACACAGGCTCCAATAAGCCCTGGAGACACTGGAATGCTGACAAATACTAATGGCCAAGGATTTCATGGAATCATGGGATGGTTTGGGGTGGAAGGGACCTTAAGGATCACCCTGTCACAGGCAGGGACACCTTCCACTAGCCCGGGTTGCTCCAACTGGCCTTGGACACTTCCAGGGATGGAAAGTCCAGAACCCCTCTGAACAACCTGTATTTTGGGAGCCAGGGAGAAGCAGAAAAATGAGGAGGAGAAAACCCAGTCAGATTCAGCACCTCCTGGCAGACCAGCAGGAACATCCTAGGATCAGAACTCGTGGCTCCTGAAACGTGTAATTGTTCAGCTCCGATTTCTTTCTCGTGCCTGAAAACAGACGTGAAGTTCAAACCACACTTCCAGTACCTGCAGAATCTTCCAGGGGTATCCTTTGCTCCTCAGCCCAGGCCAGCTTAGGCTGGGCCCTCTTACTGGGGTATCCTTGTTTTTGCTGGAGAGCTGCGCTTCCCGGAGGATTCCCATCCCTCAGACCAGCCCAGTGGGTCAGAAACCTTGGAGGAGGAGGAGCATCATTTGACCCTGCAGAGGAAGAGCCAAAAGGATGAGGAAAAACAGGAAGCTGGAAAAACAGAGACAGAAATTCCACAACTAACCAACAGTCCTGATCCCTGGAAGTATCCGAGGCCAGAGTGGATGGAACTTGGAGCAACCTGGGATAGAGGAAGGTGTCCCTGCCCGTGATGGGGGTGGGATGAGATGGGCTTTAAGGTGCATTCCCACCCAGCCATTCCATGATTCCATGATGATCCCTAGTGACGCACAGCAGCAGCAGGAATTGCCTCACATTGTTTTCTGTGATCTTTGGAGACAAAATTCTTCCCTGAGAAGCAGATAAATTTTACCTTTTGCACTTCGAGAAGAAGAGAAAAAAAAATGAGCACAACAAGTCTGCCTGGAAGCAGACACGGGACTTGGAATGTCCAGACTCCCTCCTGCTCACGTTAAAATTCCAGCCATTTCCACTGCCCGATGTTTTCATGTTAAAATATCTGTTTTCCAAGCTCAGAATAGCAACGGAGAACAACTGGGAGAGCAGAATAGGTCTGGGAGGAATTCAGGAGAGCAGCAGCAGAGCTTTCTGGACATCACTGCCCAGAGGGCATGAAGTCCCCAGCCCTGGAAATGTCCAAGGCCGGGTTGGAGGGGGCTTGGAGCAACCTGGGATAGTGGGAGGTGTCCCTGCCCAGGGCAGGGGGTGGCCCTTTAAGCATCTCTCCTACAAGGAAAGGCTGAGGAAATTGGGATTTTTCAGCCTGGAGAAGAGGAGGCTTCAGGGCCTTCCAATGCCTGAAGGGCCTAAAGGAAGATGGAGAAGGACTTGGGACAACGGGACGGAGGGACAGCACACAGGGAATGGCTTCCCACTGCCAGACGGCAGGACTAGATGGGATATTGGGAAGGAATTGCTGGCTGGGAGGGTGGGGAGGCCCTGGCCCAGGTTGGGCAGAGAAGCTGTGGCTGCCCCTGGATCCCTGGAAGTGTCCAAGGCCAGGTTGGAGCAACCTGAGCTAGTGGGAGGTGACCCTGCCCATGGCAGGGGGTGAACTAGGTGGTCTTGAAGGTCCTTTCCAACCAAACCATTCCATGATTCCATGATTTTATCACTGTCTCATAATGTTAGGAACCTAAAATTGCCCCCCCCGATCGCTCAGCTTTGCCAATCCCACCAGGTGGGATTTACTCCCCTCAATTCCTTCAGCTCCCGCTCCCGAGCCGAGTGCAGCAGGGAGGTGGAAAAAACAAGCTTTATTTTTCAATCCTGCCCTTCGCTTTCCTAGAACCTTCCACGGCTTCATTTGCATGTGGCATTTTTATATCTGGCATCGTCATTTCTGCAAAACAACAGATTTGCATCCCATTTGTTTCTCTCCTTTTGGACGCATTTCACCAGAGAAACTTGACAAAGACCAAGAGCAGAGACACCTTTAACCATCCCGATCCCAGTTTGTGGCTGGAATGTTGTCTCAACCTACTGCCTGGGTCTCCAGCTGTCAGGAATTCACGAACTGGCCACCTCCAAGATGAGCTCTGAACATTGTTTGGATCGAATAGCTTTGGATGTTAAAAGAGCTCTGAGCAAAAACAACCTGTGAATAAAACCCCGTAATGCCCAAGTGATCCGTCCTTTGCGGGAGAAGTGGCAGGGATAGGGAAGAATCCAAACTGAGCAGTAATTCCCAGGGGAAAACAAAGGATTATCAAGCTAAAATATTAAGCTCTGTGGGTTTTTTTCACAGCCAGAATGGAGCAATAACATCCCTTTCATCCACAGAACGGGAGCCAAAGCAGTCAGGAACTGTGCACTTTGGGCTTGTATCCATGGATCACAGACACATTTTGCACATGGAAAATCCAAGGTAAATGAGTACCTGAGTGTGAGCTCCCACCACTGGTCTCTGACTCAACTGGAGACATTTTGGCTCCTCCTTTTAGGAAAGGAACATAATACATCCCAGTGCTTCCCGAAGGTTTGTATGGCACCAGCAAGGGCTGAGCTGGGGGGAAAAATAGCAACTATTATTTATCAATTAAGTTACAATTCACTTATTTATCTAATTAATCGAATTCTTTAACACCCACCCAGAGGTAGGAGGTTGACCATCACTCACCCCAAAAACAAACGGCTTTCTTACCTATTCAATATTGAATTTGTGACTTAAAAAAGTACCTCCTGCACCCACGCAGCTCCCAGCTGATCCATGTTTAAGAAAATAAATTTAAAGGAGCATGGATTTGTCTCTCAAGCCAATAAAATCAGTGTGCCCAGGTATCAGAGTCCCAGCTCCCACCGGTGAGGAAAACCATGGAGCAACATCCACCTTCCTCTGTCCACAGGGATTAAAAACCCTGCACGTTTTCCTATGTTATTTATTTCTTAAATTAAAATTATTCCATTTGTTCTACTATTTTTCTGCGTTTTTTTAAAAGCAGCACTGTGCATATTTTCCTCTGATTTTTTGTGTTATCTTGACTAGAGAGTAAACCAGTAATTAGATTTATCTCTTGATGAACTCCAAGCAGTGATTCAAATCAAATTATCTCCACACAAATGTCAGAGAATTTAATCATGAAATCAGATTTAATTAAAAAATCGAAGTTACAGGACACACTGAACTCAGTTCTAGATAAACCTGACCTGAGCCATGACTTTATCCATATAAATCCCTCCCCACAAGACAGGAAAACCCAAGTTTAAGGGTTGGGTTTTTGAACCCATATGAGCGACTTTATATATCCAAAATATCTCAAAAATGTTACTTCCACCAAAAAAAATTGGGGTTTAATACTTATAAATGTCTTGACCTTGAACAGATTGAAGTGTATATATATATATATATGGTATATATTGAAGTGTATATATATATATAGTATATATTGAAGTGTATATATATATAGTATATATTGAAGTGTATATATATATAGTATATATTGAAGTGTATATATATA